>CANYBF011241382.1:0-56831 GCA_948192965.1 Dalechampia spathulata | reverse complement strand
AGCACTAACCTCAAACGCAAGCAACCTCTAGTATAAGCCACCGATCCTATCTTCAATCGTATCTAGCTTCTATTCCGCGTTCTCTTACGCTAGCAACGTTTAGAATCCCTAAGGAGATGATTTGGTAGGGTTTAGGGACGTTTTGCTTAAGAAAAAGGGAAGAAAACTTAAGAAAAACTGTCTGTTTTCTTACTTAAAAAGTCAAATTAAAGACGCATACGGCCGTACGGATATTGGTACGCCCGTACCGACTCTAAAAGCCTGACAAACCAAAAACTTGCGAGTTGTGGTACGGCCGTACCACCCATTGGTACGCCCGTACAGGTACTGTTCATCTGACAAACTAAAATTTTCCTGCGAGCAATCTGATTCCTGCGAGTTGCGGTACGGCCGTACGCCCCTCTGGTACGCCCGTACGCACTCGAGGCCCTCAATTCCCTGTTTTCGCTCGCCTCGTACGACCGTACAGCCAACCCGTACGCCCGTATCACTCACTAAAATCACACAACTTGCCTTTTGGCAAGTCGAACTCCTGTGTAACGCTCCCAAACCTCCTAACTAACCTGATACACACTACTAAAATACCCCTTTACCGTACCGCGGGGGCTCCGCCCCCGCACCCCCGACTCACAACTAACGAATTGCCCCCCTGATGAGCAGATGTCGTCGCTCCGCTCCGACATCTACCCCTATACCAGTATAAGGGCTATACCTAACATAACATATACCCCAATCATATACACAAGCCGTCCCTCATCCAACAGAGAAGACACGCTTCCAAATAAGGCAACGACTCACAATCAACCACATAGAATCATATATAGTAATACATATACACATAAGCACAAACCATCATCATGCACATATGTTACATACATCACATACGTAATTGAATCCTGCCATTCATCTACACATACATGTGCATAAATGCATAACTCCTAGGGTCTCTAATGTGGGTGTAACAGATTGGTTTAGTGGAACCTTAAATGGAAGACTTAGGAGAAGTAGACATAGACAAAGAATTATGCGGAATCAATAGAAACCGAGCGCATGTTGTCATACTTCCACAGGATTTTCAAGTAAAAATGATAATTTTACTACTATAATATATTAAAACAGGCATAAGATAAAGGAAAAGATAATTTTATCTTTTTTCATAAATTTTATTATTTTATAAAAAATTTAATTTGTAAGTTACTAATTATTTTATATTTTATATTATATTATTTATCATAATATATTAAAAGAGAGAAAAGGGGATGTCAAAATAGAAATTTACCATCTCTTTTCCTTTCCTTCAGTTTTAATTCAAAAATAAATAATATTTTTTAAAATTTAGATAAAAATAAATATCTATAAAAAATAAATATAAAAATCTTTTCCTTTCCTTCAGTTTTAATTCAAAAATAAATAATCTTTTTAAAAATTTACATAAAAATAAATATTTATAAAAAATAAATATAAAAATTAAACTAACACCTAATAAACATGAATAACAATATTAAACAATATTTTTTACAAGTATATAATAATTAAATAAAAAATATTAATTTAAAATTATAAAAAATATTATCATGATAAACAAATTTTAAAAAGTATAATATAAAATTATGATAAACAACCAGTTAAATAAATTATACAAATATACAACGCATATTATAAGAGTCTAGTTATATTAAAAATATCATATTATATTAAAAGATGGAAGAAGATGTGAAAATATAAGTCTATCCTCCTCTTTCATTTCCTTCAATTTTAATTCAAAGATAAATACTAATTTTTAAAATCTATGTGATATCCATAAATACCTGATGAGTATGAATAAGCATATCAAATAAAATTTTCTATAAATATATAAGGTTTAAATTATAAATATTAATCAAAAATTATAAAAAGTATTATTATGATAAACAAATTTAGAAAATATAATATGAAATTGTAATAAATAACGGATGAAATAAATTATATTAATGTGCTCCACACATTATATAAATCTAATTCTACTACATTTACTATTATTAATTATATTCTTAATAATTGGAAATCATTTATCTTAAATAATTATTAAATAATTCAATTTCAACATTAATACTAAATACTAATTTTATTTGCTGAATTTTATTTTAAATCAAATACTAAATCTTATTATAAATATTATACATATTAAAAGTTTTATTATATTTACTTATTATAGAATTATATTATTAATAATTAATAATATTAGATCATTTATAATTTATTAATTTATGTTAATTATATTTAATAAATTATATATTTAATAAATAATTTATTAATTATTAATAAATTATATTATATTTAACAATAACTTAATAGAAAAACTACAATTACTCATAATTTTTTAGTAAATTTAATATAGCTATGACTAAATAAGAATTAAACTTAAATTATTCATATAACTTAATTCTAAATTATAATTAATTATATTAATGGTTCCCTCATGATTTTAATATCGATATTATACTATAGCATTACTAGGAGGACATAAGA
This sequence comes from Dalechampia spathulata, assembly GCA_948192965.1. Taxonomy (NCBI): domain Eukaryota; kingdom Viridiplantae; phylum Streptophyta; class Magnoliopsida; order Malpighiales; family Euphorbiaceae; genus Dalechampia; species Dalechampia spathulata. The sequence goes on along the minus strand of CANYBF011241382.1, from coordinate 54,323 downwards.
ACAAAAATAATTTATCCATCCTCCATGAATATAATATGAAAAATAAATTGATAAAAAAGAGTTTTATCTCAATCTAAAAACTAACTTTTATGTATATCTAAATTGTTATTAATAAATATAAATTTTATTTTAAATTAAATATTAATCAAATATCTATCATTTATGATAACATTAAAATAAATTAACCTGAATATATTTTAATCATCACTAATAAATATGATTTTTAAAATTAAACACTAAATAGATATTTATGAATTAATTGACTAAATATGATGAATGAGGCAAATATATTTTTTACATATTTTTTAATTTTATTTTTAATAACAAAAGAAAATCAAAGAAATTATTTGTTGATAAAATAAAATATATTTTATTTTCTATTATTTTCATTAATAATGAAAATTTTGTATGTAAGTTAAAAATATAATTTATTATATACACTCAATCATATTTTATTCTAGAAGTATTATTAATAATTAAAATTAATTTTGAATTCTAATATTGAAATATAACTAACTAATTGACGATAATATACATATATTTAAACAATTTGAGTTAAATTAAATCATAATAAAGTTAGAGGTAAAAATAAAATAAAAATATTTATAAGTGAATTAAAATATTAATTTTTATAAAAGTTATTATAAATTTAAATTTAAATAATGAAAATAATTTTATAATTAATATTCAAATCTAAAATATACACTTTCATAAAGAAAAAAAAACTCAAATTCACTAAGAATTTTGAATTTTTGACATTTGATTCACAAAAAATGATTTATAATTCATATTTAATTAGAATTTTGTAGTATATTTACTTAATTAGCCAATAGAAATCTCATGATCTCAAAATATTTGTACGAGGGAGATGTTCATTAAAGTATCTGGGTATGACAATCTTAGTCTAAAAACGCTATGTGGCTGTAGTTTAGTGGTAAGAATTCCACGTTGTGGCCGTGGGGACCTGGGCTCGAATCCCAGCAGCCACATTTTAAAATATTATGCGAAAGTTTTGTTCTGTCTTCTCTCCTAGCCAAAGCAAACCATGAAAGCTGTCGCTTGTAATAAAATCTATAATGGGTGACAAAAAATCCCGATCAAGTTCTTGCCGGAAGTTGTAACAACAAAGATCGAGCAGGTTGTGACATGGGTTGTTCCCAGAGGAACTTACTTTTCAAGCACATTGGCAGAACGATGATAGGAATTAAGGATGCTGCGAGAATTTAACGAGTAAAAAAACTGTTCCGTGTAATAAAATAGTTCCATGACTTGGGTTATGGCTAACCAGTTGAACAAATATTTTCTATTTTGTTCAGTTCATTTGATAGATTTTTTAAAATAAAGCACATGTGCATCACACATGCATGAATATTAATTGACATTACAACGTAAAGTAGAAGAATTTAAAGGAAGAATGACACTTGGATAAATGTCATAATCCTGAGATTATATATGTAATTCATGATGATAAATCAATTAAATAAAAATCATTGCTTTATTTTATAATTTGTCTCATGTATGATATCTTGCATCCGAGTGTATTAGATCGTAAGTCTTTATGTAAATATGACTCTTTGTTTTGTTATTAACAATTTGGATGCAAATTTTAATGGTACAAGGCACTGATTTTGCATGAAAGTTCATACAAATTAATGTCTTTTCCAGGGTTTTCCCAGCGAACAAGTTCTTGGATTTCCTTCTCAATCTCTCTTGCTTCTTTTATCAAGTTGTTGATGCAAAAGCCTAATGCACCCAAATGTAACGCCGTTTGGCCTTTGGGTTCCATACCGTCTTCACCAGCATGCAACTTATCGACAACTTCTTTGGAATGTTGAAGATAAGATTCCATGATATGCTCCAACTCATCGTCTTCATTTGATCCTGAAGCCCTAAAAATCTTAGAGTTTGGTGATTTCCCCAGTTCATGATCATAAGAAATCTTCTTGGTTTCAAATTCCTTGTCAAGAAATGCTATGGATTTCAACAGAGTGAGTTCCTCTAAACATTTAATCAAGGAACCGACCTTTCCTCTGAAATGCTCAAGGTCGCTATCTAGTTTATCTGTATATTCTTTCCAGGAAGCTTCAAATATTTGTGATTCTTCTTCAAGGAATCCAACAGCATGAGCACTAAAAAGTAGAAGATCCACCATCTTTGACAATGACACTGTTAGCTTAGCATAGCAACCACTATGAAAAGGCAAAAACCAGAAGTTGGGCTCCACCTCAGCTTCTCCAATATACTTGTTTAACTCGCCAACTTGGGATTTTAGTTTCTTTTGATTTTCTACCAACAAATTGGATTTCTCGTTTTCTAGGCTTATTGAACCAATGCAAGCGGATAGTGAATTCAAACTTTTAGCAAGTTGTACTTTGGCCAGAGAAGCTGCTCTCGTTGGTTGCAATAGAAGCTCCACCATAATTGAACAAGATAATCCGATGAAAGTTTCTGTGATTCTTGCTATTGCAAATTCACTTGGCGGGCCGAAATTTTTCCTACCCAATATCAGAACAGCACCGATGGCGGCGGAAATACCACCAGCCTGGCCATACATTTTGCTCTTCCTCAAAAAACTGGTAAGAATGAACCAAGGAAGGAGAGATAGAACCCTAATTGATAAGAATCTTTCCAAGACAAAACAACCCAATACGCCATAGATACTTCCCAATACTGTTCCTTGGGCTTTAACGTTGGCTACTTTGAATGTTGCCTCTCTTGATGCAGCTAGACTAATGGCTACTGGAAGTCCTGACCAAAAGCCATTTTCTTTGCTGTATGATAAACCGAAGAAGATTGCAAGGCCTAAAGAAAGAGAACATTTGGAAGCTGATATAAGCCTTTTGCTTCTTGTATTTTCTGTCCATTTGCTCCTCACGAGATTAAAAACTCCATTTTGCTTACTTGAAGTGGTTGATGCTTCATCTTCTTGTTTTGAAGATGCTGGTTTGGACGTTGGTTTGCAATGGAGAAGTTTCATGCAAAATAAGAAGAAAAGAGAGGACAAATTTTGGCTGTCTTCGGGGATTGTTTGAAGAGATTGGAGAGACCAGACTATAGTTTCAGCTTTTGCTTCAGGAACAGTTAAAGAATCAGAAGGCAAACAGTTCTTGGTTTGTTTTAGAGCCAAGCTAATATGTTCCTCTAATTTTAAAGTTTCTTTGTTCTCTCCTTCCATCATTTTCACTGGAAATGAAGAGATAGAAGTCAAAGCTATTTCCATCCCTTTCAATGGTATCTCTAGCTCTTGTAATTTCTCCCCAGGATTCATGTAATAACGTCTCAGAAATTTCAAAGGAAGTCTCTCCCATTTCAGGCTTGCCTGTTGAAGAAAACAAATTAGCAAAAAATCAGAAACATAATTCTATACACTTGTCACATGAAAATCTAGAAGATTTCTACTTGTAGTATTGCTTACTTGATAGCGTTGAATATTCTGGAGAAGTTTGCTTCCGGTGATAGCCAATGACTTAGCTTGAGCGATACATGATGACGCCAATGTATCGTCTTCTTCGCAGAATGCCTTCACATAAAGCTTCAATCTTTCTGAAACATTATCGTTCAGCAGCTTGCAATTGTCTTTCACCTGCAAGGCACGGTTTGATCTTAGCATATCATTAATGGCAGACATTGCTGTATGACGCATATTCCATCATGGCCCTATGGCGCATGGAACATGCATAAATCATACCCATTTCTTCATATAACTAAGACTCGACATTCGTAACCTCTTTGAAATCCTGAAAATACAAAACTTTTTATGATGTATTTGTAATTCAAATGATTAAATAACAATTAATGAATGCCTGACATTTAATAAAAATTGACACGTATCAATATATCATTAATGGATCATAATCCTACGTGATGAATCGGATCATCCAAGAATTTCTGCTGGGAATGAAGTTGGTTTTCGTTTGCTTGACATTTGGCATAAACAATCGTTCGAAAGCTAAACTTGTCAACAAAACAACGACTCCAGGTGTTGTAACTTAGCCTACATTTTTGAAATGCACCGAATAGTAGAACGAAGAAACATGCAGAAAGTTCATTCGAACTTTGTTGAACATGAAAAAGACAAAATAAAAAGATTAGAACAAGATATATATATTAATCATTTGGAATATAAATATATACCTCCGAGCAAGCCAATCTTGGACTGGGAATTGCCAATGCAAGGACACAAGCTACGACTCCTACCGCAGTGCTGGCCGCCACATGCAAAACATGCATGATAAGTTGAGTTTGGATTCCATTGGCAAAACCAATAACGTAGACTAAAACAATTTGACCTAGGGCGATTCGTTTAGTTATCAAATGAGTTTTTTCAGGAAGTGCGACCACGAAAGCAGCCAAGGCAACTGCTATAGAGATAGTGGCAACGCTGAACCGAGCTGGACCAATCAACCACAAGCTCAAAATGGCCGGACCCAAGCTCTGGACTGTAGCGTAGAGTGCTAACCAGCAACCACGAACGGTGTCACCGAAGGTTGCGTCAGTGACGATAAGTATGACAGTCACGTACGAAAACGATGGAAAGACTACCTTGTTGCGAAGAGAGGCGGGTCCATAGAGAGTCAGAATAGCCACTATTAAGCATGCCAGTCCAGTTCTCATGGCCGAGGCTAGGCACCATCTCCATGTGGCTCGGGCTCGGTGAGCGGGAGTGATAGACAGAGTTGGCATTATGGATAATCCAAGCAGTAGCAGAAAGAAGAAGAAGAAGAAGAAGAAGAAGGAGAAGTGGTTTGGCGTGGGAATTGGTGAAGGAGGGGATATATGTATAGAGGAGATTATTCAAGCGGGAGAAATTCTGATGTCAACTCAATCCATTAATTAAAACAATAAATGTAGGTCATGAGTAATCAAAGTTTATCATAATTATTTATTAAAACTATATACTATAATATAATATGTGTATATATATATAATTGTTGGGTGAGTGGAGCTTGAGAACCGCGTATTAAGGTACGATAGGACCCACTAGTTGTGGTTTGATGGTGGAAGTGGGATGATGAAAGATTCTTACAAAATAAATTTCAATATCCAATTCTTGTACTGATGGTACGTTATGAAGGAATACAAGAGACTTAATGTGATGCTTATTACTAATTAATTCAATTATTAAACAAATTACAGTATTTATCTACTAATTAATTAATTAATAATATTTTAATAGTAATGTTCCTTCAACATCATAGCCTTTTGTTGACCAAATTACCACGCTCCATAAAATTTAAAATTTTTAAAATAAAATACCATTATCGATTTTTTAAAATTTTTATGATTATCAAAATCCTTTTTTTTAAATAATAATCAATATTTATTTTTGGATTAACACAAATCTAGTATTGGGTTATAAAGAAGCATTAATTATATAACTCCATTCTCACCAACCCATAAAATCGTGTATATTTTAATTAATAAATTATATTTTGCAAGGTTGATCTTCTCTAATTAATTTTGTACGTCTAAGATTATTAACTTTATCCATATGTGATCTCTACTCTTAATAATAATAATAATTAGTATTATTATTATTGAATAAAAACATGTGAACACCATTTCACTCCGCCGAAAGAGTACTGCTATGGTATAAAGATTGATCTTTCTTAACTATTTCTTTTTGAAAATTAAAAACTCTAAAAAATTAATAGAATTTAATTTTATATTTTTGTATCGATCATAATAATCGAAGCTAATTTTGATATATTTATTCGATACGAGTCAAACACTTGATCATTAATCGTTGACATCTAGTTGACCAAATAGGGTCCATGATGACATGAAGCTAAATATGTACATTCTATTGTTCAAATATATGGGCACTAAAATGAGACAAACTTTGGGTCACATTCTTCATGTTTAAGGAATTATATGATTAGTGATTAAGAATATTAGGAATTTTTATTTATTTTTAATTAGATTTGGAGTTCAATTTCTAGAATTATAATACTTTATATGAAAAAATTAATATTTATTTATATTTTCTAATATTCAAATTAAATTCTCATATTTTTTCAAGAATAAAACTTTGAAAATATTATTAATTTCTCTTGCTATTGCTCATTAAATATATTTATTATTTTAAAATCTTTTATTAATTTTTTTACAAGTTAATATGATTTATTTATAAGGTTATGCATTTTTTGAATATAATTTTTTAAAAAAAATAAATTAATTTTTATATTTTAGTGAATCTCTAAAACTCTTTCGATAATTTATATTTTATTAAAAGAATATTTATATAATTCTATTGGTTATATAACACAAGATAGCAACAAAACTAAGTATAGCATATAGAAAAATAATGAATAAAATTGACATAATATTTGATATAAATTAAATTTCATATGTTTATATTTTTCATTTTAATAAAATTGATAATTTACTTGATTCTAGAGGATCCAATTCGGATCTACTTGAACTTCTTAAAGAATATTCATATTATTTGATTACAATGTACGTGTGTTAAGTATAATTTTGTTATACATTTGATATAATTATTTTTAGTTAAAATTTATTTTTTAAGTTTTTATGAAAACATTTATTTTGTCAATAATAATTTTAATTGATAATAAAAAATAAGATTTCATTGAACAATAAATAAAATATAACATCTAATATTACGAAAATCATATTTCTTAGCTTTATATAACATTTAATAAACATAATATTTGAATATCGTTTGATTTATTTATTTTATTTTCATCATAAAATAATTACTATATATTTTATTAATGATCTTTTTTCATATCTAAAAAACTCTTCATATCTAAGCTTTATATAATACATAATATTTAAATATCATCTTATTTATTTGTTTTATTTTCGTCACTATCTATCATGAATTAACACATTTGAGGAATAAGTTACAGTTTTAGGTCTTGAAAGGTAATAAAGAAAGTTTCTAAGAAATTATGATTATTGTTTAATTCATATTTTATGACTTTCCAGCTATTTGTATATAGTTGATATTATTTGTATCCAAATTAAAATTTTATCTTGATTTATTAATTAATTTAATTAATGAATAATTAATTTTATTAATTAATAGTTGAGAGCTAAAAAAAGGGAGGGATGAAGTGAACAATTTGAATAGGAGAGTGGAAGAAGTTATCTAGAAGTAAATTTTGGAGGTGAGTATTATGAACATGAGTAATGAAGATTTGCAACTGTAAATATTAATAAAATTAAAAAAAAAGAAAAGGATGAATCATTCAAGTCAACTAGATGAAAAATTAAACTCTATAAAATTATAGAAAACTTTATTAATTTTCTTTAATTTTTACACATTAAATCTGAATCAAATTCCTTTTAATGCAAACAAATAATCTATTCATTTCCTTTATAGCAGTTTTCATTCAATTTAATCATTAATAATTTTATTATTTTTATTCCATGTCAAATATTTAATTTTATAAAATCTAAACAAATTATAATAAAGATATTTGGAAACTCTAATTTTCAATAAAAATTGGAAGTAAATTATTAGTTTGAGAAAATTTAAAATCCTTAAGCACGTTGATATTGCTACTCAAATTCTTAGAATTATTGTTAACAAGAATAAATCACAATAATGAAAAAAAAATATAATACTATAAATAGTAATCCAACTCGAAATATATTTTATTTAAATATCATAAATAAAATTCTTAGAAAGGAAATATGAAACATTGTGTTATAATGCATTGAATCAGAAGAATTAAAATAAATATGAATTTAAATCATTTTACCTAAAACCAAGTTGATATATTGTTAAATAATCATAATATTTTTTTCCTAAAAAATCGTAAAAGAAAAAGATTAAATGTAATATATTATACACGTATAAAGATTTATAATTACATGAAAATCATATAATATGAAAATAATGAAGTATAATATGATGGTTGAAATTAGGTTGTTATATATAAATTGATCATCAATCTAATTATCTTTTAAAATTAGATCGTTAATCTAAAATGATGGATTAAAAAGTAATGAAAATGAAAATTATCATCAATTTAAGATTAAATCATTTTAATAAATACAAAAATAATTTTCTAAGAGACTAGAATGTTTACCAATGATTATCTTTATTAATGCACTGTTATCCAAAGAAAATTTCTAAATTTTATACATAATCATATATTGGTTCAAATATATATAATCATATATCAATTAAAATAATTTAAATTATTTGAATTAATACTTGATATTAAATAATTATTTAATTTAAAAATTTAAACTATTAAATAAAATTTTAATATTAATTATATTGATATTATACTCCTAACACATTATGCTTCAACCTTGTATTGAAATATTTTTAGTAAATGAAGTCTCATGAATAGTTTGATTATAAATATTTTAATATTATATTAAAAAATTATTTAATTTAAAAATTTAAATTATTAAATCAAAATTTAATAGTAATGTAGGTCTCAAATAATTATAAATTTTATAATATTAAAATTAAATTATATTAAATTATATCAATTAAATAGATTTGTATACAAAAAAAACCCATCACATTTAATATGGTTTTGAAAAAACATATAGTGTTGGAGTAATGGAAGTCCAGGACAAGACCTTGGATAGGGGTCATGATAGTGGGAGATAGCTGAATTAGGCGAGCCAACCAAGAGAAAGCAAAGCAGAATTTTCAAAACCAAAATAAATACTAAATGGGTAAATTAGCAAAGAGTTTCCAAGAAACTGAAACCGATTTCCACGAGCTAAAACACATGAATATAATAATGACCACATCAAAATACATAAATTTCAAAGTGGGTTTTCCCTAGACTTCCACTTAATCCTATATTTGGTATTTGTTCTTCCCGTTCAGCTTAGTTTTAATGTTCTTTGAATATAAGGAAGGGCCAAGTAATGTGTGTGTAGTTGATAAAACCTTAGTTATCAACATAAAAAATTATTTAAATATTAGTGCATTAAGTTAGTTAAAGCAAATTATAAAAAAAGGTTATGAAGTAAATATTTCTATAAAGTTTCTTTAATATCCCAAGTTCGTTAAAGGAAAGAGGACAGCATAATTGATTTTTCTTCCTTTTATTTTACTTTATTTTATTTTTAAATTTTTTCTTCCAAAATATCGGTGACCGAATTTTGCTTACGTAGTGGCAACAGCAGGAAGAAAGCTATCTCATGCTTGCTTATGGCATGGAGTTTAAATGGAGAGAGCACCTCAAGCATGCAAATCACATATATCCCCTTTGCACTTACTTTGTGTAGAATGACATCAGAACGAAGTTAGGTTAACTATATATATGTATGTATGTATGTATGTATGATGATTTTAATAATTAATACTACTATATAGTATATACATAAATGACTGCATTTGGTGGGATCTTATGCAAATATTAATGTGGGACAAAAATTGACTTGTAATGACATTGAAGAATTAATACTTGTCTTCATATTAATGCCTTTCACATTCATCATCAATATTGTTATATACACACTTGACCAAACTATGTTTTTTTTAATTTTTATATTTTCACCAACTTAATAGAGCCTTTATATCCATGCTTTCTTGGATATTTGTTTTAGGTAGAAAAGATATAAGCAAGCAGCTAGTGAAGATCAGCTTCTTCTTGTTCCTTTGTTGATCATTTTCCAAAGGATTAGCATATTTTACCAGATATGTTTAAAGTGTATGAATTAATCAAAAAAAAAAAGAACAATAAACTTTAACGATAATATTTATAATTCATAGGAATATAATCAGGTGGGGCAGTTAGTGCCATAACCTATCATCAGCATGGTGCATTCGCCGCAGGCATCAGCTTGTCCTTTCTGCTGGGAATCCGAAGGGTCGTCAATTGATTATTCAATACTGCGTGTCATCGCTTCACCAACAGTAACAGCTGACGATACCCAAATTTCCAAAATATTATTATAAAAATAATGCTCTAGAAAAATAAAATATTATTATTATAAAAGAATTTTTAAAAAATTAAAAAAAAAGTGATGTTTAACTTTAAGTGCATGCAGTGGGGCAGCCCCCACGTGATAAATTCTTTGAACAAGCTTGTGAAATTACACCGACCTAATACGTACTTTTCTTTTTATTGATTTATAGTATGATTCTATTTAATTTAATTTATACATGCATAACTTTATAATATGTATTTTTTAAATTTTATATTCTAAAGTCAAGTAGTGGAATATCCCATGCGGACTTGACTCATTTTCTTGACTTTTTTGGATATTATTTATTTATTTTTTCTAATTTGAGCCATTCTACATTATATAATATGAAACTGGCAGTGTTCCATTAAAGCTTCATTCATTCATGTCCTCCAATACTTTAGTCTTATGCATATTTTAAGTGTTATGATTTGGAAATTATTTATATACTGTTTGACGAACCACTGCCCATGTCATTCCAATTCCAAGATATATTATACTATTATGTTAATGTTATATCCATAAAAATAATAATAAATTATATATGTATGTATGTATGAATGTCGGTTTATTGGGTTTACATTTTATATGTTAAGTGTAATTAAATTTGATCCATACAAATAATATTTGTTTAAAATATAGAGTTTTTAGATGGCTTTTGGTGCACTTGTGAGGCCATTTTATAAGTTTAATCGTTTGAGATAAAATGGATAAATTCAGTTTGATTTGGTTTTAAAAATTATAAATTTTAAAATATTTAAAAAATTGACTTAATCAACATTTTATTCTATTTAATTGAAAAATTTTAAACTACAATTAAAAATTAATTTTAGTTTTATTTTGAATTTTAAAAATTCGGTTCATGGATCAAATATTTGGACCTTAATTATATGCTTTGAGTTAAAAGTAATGATATTTAATTACTTACTTTTTTTTTTCTATCTATCTTAAAATTTGTCCATTTTCTTTTAAAGACTATCATTAATTTATTAATTTTCTATATTTTGCATTATTTCAAACGCATATCGTTAAAGTTTTTAATTTATACTTTCATTGTGAATTTAATATTAATATAAATATTATGGGCAAACAAATATTATTTCAACTATAATGATTATGTATATTTTCTTAATGTGTGTCAAACTAATTAATTTAATGTTTTGGAGGGAAATGAATATTCTTTTAAAAAAATCTTGTTATTTGAACATAATGTATAAATGTAGTATGCACTTAATCGATTTGATGCGTTTATTGTTAAATTTATGTCGATTTATCAATAATATAAAAAATATATATTATATTTATAGTGATTTATTAATTTTTATGACTTATTTATGATATAATTAATGATTATAATATTTTAACTTTATGAATTTACTTATCTATAAATTCACGAGATGATTCGTTGAATGAGCCCAATGAAAACTTCCAAATAAATGCAATTAAAATACAGACATATATATATATATATATTTCATGAAATATTCCCATATTAATAATGCAGTTGTATATATTTTTAATTTAATTTTAATTTTATCTCAAAATATTATAACATTTTCATTTTAATTTTACATATATTAGGTATAAACATTCACGTAATATTTGATGTTTGAATTTATTAAATTCAAAGTTTTATCAAAAAAATTTTCCAAAAAAATCAATGCTTATAATGATAATTAATTATTTTAGTAACGTTTAACGGTTGATTATTAGTCGTTAATGTTTAGCCAGTTAAATATCATTTAAAATTAAAATGTTCGATAATAATAATATTTTAAATTAATGATTGAATAAAAAATACTTCAAACAAATAGGAAAACTAGCCTTTGATTTTTAAAAATTAAGAATATTAATTTTTTATCAACCATTCTCTAAATCTATAAATACTAACTTATATTAATTGTTATCAAATATTAATTATTATCTAAATCAAAATACTAATCATTATCTAAACGATGAAACTTCAGGAAAAATTAGGTTTAAGCTAGAATATTTGATATTATTGAAATACTAACCACCTTAAAGGAGAGGTTCGGCCGGCGATTGGCCTTAATTAGTGAGGTCCAATTGGAGTTTGCACTTGTAAATTGTTGGTACGGAGGCATATTAGAAATGGAAATAGTAAAGAAGCAATCAAATACGTAGACAGTAGATAAGATGATAATGTAAAATCCAAAAACATGTGGCACTGGTTAATTTAGAACTACCATTTCTACCCTCTTTTTATTATTATTTACAATTATCCTATTCATCACAAACCAAAACCCATTACGAGTATTCATTATCCTATTATGTTGATGTGCTTTTTCGCTTTTTTCAGAAAAAACAAAAAAAAAAAAACAAACAAACAAAGAAATAAACCCAAGGCAAAAAGGCAGAAGCAACTTCAATTTTGTACATGGAAGTTTGAAGGTGACATGATTATACGTTGATTAAATGATGCTAACCAAATGTATCAAATTCTTTTGTGGGGGGCTTTTTTGATATTTTACAACGAATTTTTCAGACATGTAGTGGTAGTTTTTTTGTTGTAAATGAGTCGGATTAAATCAAGTTTTATCTTATTTAAATTTGATTAACTTGATTAATATTTGAACAAATTTGAGTTGAATTTCTCAAATTTTTAATAAATCATTAATTTAAATTGGATTAATAAATATAAATTATAAAATAAATTATTTATTTTTTATTTAAAATAAAAAATTATTAATAAAAATATTATATCTTATAATTATTTATAATTATTTATTAATAATTAAATTTAAAAATTTAGTTATATATTTATATAATTATAAATTTATAAATTATACAACTAAAATTAAATTTTTTAATATAAATTAATGAATTAATTTACAAACTTCTTATCATACTAACTTACAAATTTAAATAAATAAAGTATTACTTAATTTAAATTCAATTCATTTATTAAATAAATTTGAATAAATTTTTATCGAATTAAACTTCAAATAGCTAATTAACAAAGTTAACTTATTTACAAGCATCATGAATATAGGATACGGTGATAGCACCATACCATCTCATCACCTTAAGACCATGTTACATGGATGGTTATGGTGCGGACGTAGGATATGGTGATAGCACCATACCATCTCATCACCTTAAGACCATGTTGCATGGATGGTTATGGTGCGAACATAAGTAGGAGTGTAAACGAGCCAAAGCTATTCATGAGCTTTTCGAAATTCGATTTGATAAAAGTTCATTCAAGTTCGTTTAGTAAAGCTCATTTCATAAATGAGTCAAACTCAAGCTAGATAATATTTGATTCGTTTAAGTTCGTGAGCTGACTCGATAAGAAACTCATAAGCTAAATCGTTAATTTATATGAAAAAATTTAATTTTAAATATATAATCTATAAATTTATAATCATAAAAATATATAAAAATATTTTTTAATTTAATTATCAATATAAAATTATAAATATCTATGAAATATAATATTTTTATTAATAATATTTTTATTTTTTAAATAAAAAATAAAAAATTTATATTAAAATTTATATTTATTAGGTTCGTTTAAAACTCGATTAGGCTCATTTAAACTCATGATATATCAAAAATTTTAAAAAGTTCAGCTCCACTCAACTCGACTGATTTCTAGAAGTAATGGTACCACTAATGCTGGGTTGACACAAACAGATATGGTACGGATGTATAAAGTCAAGAGTGGGTACAACTATACCATATTGTAGTCCAATAAAGGTTGTTGGTGTAAATCGTTTGACTACAGATATCTCATCTTTATGGTTTTATGTAGCTTTATTTTCTAGATCATTATGGCATGAGCATATTATTTAGTGCTATATCATCTCGTACTAGTCATATGCTCGTCAGTGATTTATGAGTCAGTTTTAACTATGCTTCTGAAAGAAAAATAATAGGTAGTTTTACGTTAAATGTTTATCCAATAATTCTTTTTAGCTAGAAAATTTATTTAAAACTTAATTATTAGCTCTTGATAATTTAATTTTCTAGTTTCTTTATATTTTATTGTTAATTTTTAAATATAATTTTTTGAAAATATTAGAGTTTGATTTTTAATTAAAAAATAATTATTAAATAATTATAAATTTTTATTTGTTTCTAGAACTTCAAATTTATAATAATCAACATTCATTAAAAAATGCAAAATATTAATTATTTTAATATGCATGTAATTTTTTTATAATATTTATAAAAATTATTAAAAATAAAATAAATAAATAATATGTTTTTCGATCATTACTATTACTCAATCAAAAGCTATTTCTCAAAGAAAAATAAAATAAATAAAAATAAGTAATTTCTTAAAATTTTGATATTTTTTTTAAAACAAAAACTGAATGTCAAACCATTAATATATAATAATATTTATCAAAATATTATTATATATAAAATAAATATTTCTCTAGACATAAATGGAAGCTCCATGAATTGGCTTCCTCTTCTGTCTGCATTAAAGAAACCACATATGAATTTGGCAATACTCCGGTACACATGATCTTAGATATTGTCAAACGATGAAATCATAATCTTTAAAATAAATTGAATATGTTTATTTTATATAATTTAAAAATTTAAAAATCGAGTTTATAAATTAAAAAAATAAATTAGATAAATAAATTAGATAGAGAAATTTTATTATTTTAATATTTAAAAATATAATATTTATAAGCTTATTATTCAATTTAAATTTATTATAACAGTATATTTTTTCTTTATTCTTTTAAATTTTATACATGGATTCATTAATTTCTATATTTTTAATTATTTTATAATTTTTTAAATGTATTATATTATGTTGAATTAGTTGATTTTTGCTCTATGAATTTCTTGATTTATGAAACTTAAAAACACATTACAAGTTATATGAATAATAATTAAATAGCAATGATATTATTATTTTAGGTATATATAACAAGAGTTGCAAGAATAATAATCAAATAGAAATAATATGATTACTATTAAGCAAAAAAGATAAAACTATTTTAATACAAGATTTTCTTATTTAAAATAGGAGATTACCTTAAAACTTTCATCACATGACGTGTGTTTATAAAACAGGTAATCAATAGTGTGTCATTAATATTGAGTTAGTGTTGAGTTATATATATATATAATCTAATCGATTTACATAAATAATAATAATAAAATATTTACAAGAATAATAATTATGGGTAACATGATATCAAAATACACTTAAATTTATTATAAAATTAAATTTTTCATATGAATTAAATTATAATAGTTATAATAAAAAAATTATTATATTAAATTTTTAATATGAATTAAATATATTTCAATAATTTCATAAAAAAATAAAGTAACACAATATTTTCAATATTTTAATAAAAAAAATTATATTTTTTAATAATCTAAATAATCAATCTACTTATAAATTAATTTTTACAAAAATTTTCATCTTTTTATCAATCATTTAAATTTTTTTTAACAAAATATTTAAATCTCATTGGATATATTATAATCAAATATGTAATATAATTAATTAAGTAATATAATATAATAAATTTTTCATTATATTTTATTACATAATAAGTAATATAATATAATAAAATTTTCATTATATTTTATTACAATGTATTATAATTATCAAAATGAGTTGAATTTGAATATATATTATATAACTTGGATGAAGTATAATAAAAAAATATATTATATTTTAAATGCATTTATTAATTCTTTTATAATCTATTAATAATTAATATGTAACCAAATAAAATAATTAAATATATAATATATTATAGAACTAAATACGGCCAACCAATGAAGATCAATTGTTTAAATTTTGTAATACTTATAAACTCAAATTAACTTATAAATATTAAATATTTATTAGTTAATTTTTATCAATTAATCCAAACGAATTAATCCAAAAGAATCAAAAATTAGTTAGTCAATCTTCATAATTAATTCAATATCAATTAAATATTTTATTAATTTTTTCAAAAATCATATTAATAAAAATAACAAAAAAAGAAAATTTGATTTATTTCAGTCGACAAACTTGCAGGAGCAAATCAAGACAAACGCAGATGACATGGGTTAAGAAAATATAGGCATTGGATTCTAGATGATAATTACAAGAATCACTCACTCCCCTTCAAAACTGTATTAATATATATATGTGTATATATATATATGCCCTTAGATATGGGATTGCATACCCAGATACTTTTGAAAGAATATATCGCGGAGGAGATGACAAGATCTGTGTACCATCCGCTTCAGAAAGGCTAGAGGGTGCCGGATTCAGAATCATTCAAGAGAGCGATCAATGCCATTAGAACCCACACTATCAGCACCCCGATTACAACAGTTCTCAATAATTTGTCCCAGCTGTCGCTCATCGTCATGCCATTCTCAAAATCTGGGTGAGGCAAATGCATTTCCTCGGTATCGCTTATACGATCGATGGACTCGACCCTGCAAATCTCATTCACCGATTGTGTCGACCGAATGTCATGAATGGTAATGCTTGCGCATATCTTACACATGCAATTGCCACCAAGATATGATGGGATTGTTTCAAGATACTCGCAGATAACCCTGTGATACATGTTTCCTTCAATTCTCAACTTCTTCCGAGTTACAGGTTTCAGAACCTGTCGTAGTCACAAAAGGCGAAAACATATGAACAGATCCAGCATTGAAAAAAATGGAGAATGAGAGGAGGAAGATCAGGTGATCGAATCCTAATTAGAGTGATATCTTACCTGAATAAAAGTTTGAGCAATAACTCGAACCACTGGAGGGAGACGTATGACAAGCAAATGGCCAAGTCGGTTGGGGAAGTTATCTTGCAGAAGTGAGGAGCAGCATCGTAACATCTGCATGGGAAGTCTCAATGGTGAAATTCCATCGCAGTCCACAAGGACTGTGATTTGAGGATTATTGCGATCAACCAAACGAAGGACGCCATGCTCTACCTGAGAAACTGGAGCATCAACCATTAACTGATATCAATACATTAGAAAGTGCCGGAATGAAAAGAAACTAACGCAAGCATCACTTTACCTTCCAAAATGCAAAGGTAAAATTAGCGGCAGTGATAGGAATTTGCTCAAGGGGGAACAAAGTAAGTTTCTTATCCATTTCAAAGGATGAGAATTTTTAGAAGCTAGGAGCGGCCAAGGCCACTCCTAAGCAAAACCTTATTCTACAAGCAGAACCATGCTGATGTTTATAAAAAAAAAAAAGGGAGTACCACGTATTGAAATCAACTTACCGACTGCTTGAGCAAAACGAGGTCTCTCATGAGATGGCAAGTTAAGGCAAGCTAGTCCAAGGCGTACAATGAGACAAGGTCTGCTTTCCACATCAAATCCATGCCAGAATACCAGATTTGACCACATCAAGAGCTCTTCTTCAGAAAGAATCCTGTAATTCTCTCTCCAAAGGATTGTCTTTTTAACTGATGACAGCAAACATGAAAAATCCCCACTTGCAGCAGCGTGAAACCTGTGGAGCTCTTCTTCACTAATTCTGCATAAACATGTATGTCATACTCTAACAAGAGAAGGCAAGAAGTTCATGGTGTGCACTAAGTTTGAGATCATAAAACCATTTTCGGCCAGTATTATTTGTTCATGCCTCTGAGGAAACAAGATCAATGATGAAAATGACACTTCTGTTGAAAAAAATACGTTTGAGGAATATAAATGATACTACAAGCACTCTTAGTCTTGCAATCCATCACATCTATCTTGCCCATGAGCGCAGACTGGATGATCTCCCTAACAAGAGATTTGGGCCAATTTTTTAAGAACCTATCAACTTCTGTAACAGTAGCAATCAATAAGACGCCACTGTATGTTGACCATAATTTATTAATAATAACATAGAAAATGGGTGAACTCAGAGGTGTTTCATTTATATCATAGTTGTACTTGCATATTCAATAAGGTTTAAGAACACATTTAACATAAGGGATTAGCACAGATTAGTCAAAGAACCCAAGATCATAAAAACTTTGGGAAGATGAATAGATATTTGAAAAACATACAAGTGTCACTACTAATTTCCAAATAGTCTGGGAAAAAAAAAAAGCAAATCACCTTTCTGGTAATGTAATGCCTTGATTCTCGAGCTCTTTATGGAGTCGAATCAACCAATTTTCAGTGATAGTATCTTCAGGATTCACGTCACTAGTTATGCAAAACAGAAACAGAGACAATCTCTAACTTTTCCTAAAATTTAAATAAATTTAACGTGAAAATAAGGAAAAAACTCTGTAAACGAAGTGGAGTGAATATAATAAATCATGAGCTTAAGCTTCAAGTAGCCATTAATGACTTGTGGAAAGCCATCAAGGGTGAGATAGGGGCACATTAATCCAATAAGCATGGCAAACATATCTCAATACCATACTCGCGCCATTGCCAAGTTCAAAAGGTCCTCAACAGATCTGATGTGCACGGTATGCAAGATAATAACAGACCCGAATACAGATCAAGTTGATCGGGTTTAGGCATCAACGCCTCTCCATCACTGAACCTAACTATATAAGCAAATATTTGTTACCAATCTGATCAAACTAAAATTCAACTTCAAGGTTTCTGGTCAGTTATATGACTTAGAGATTAAGATCCTAAAACCAGTATTTAGTTTCAAACAGACCAGTTTTGGCTGCTGATCACTGACCATAAAGTCAGCACAGAGAACTGGAAAGAAGCAAATATTCACCATAAAATCAGTGATAAAAATTTAGCGACCACAAATTATCATCAGCTTAATAATTTGTCACCTTGTATCAGGGGTTGAATTTGAAGGGCTCGACTCACGATCTGTTTCTGAATCTGAATGCGCCTGAGAACCAGTGGCCTCGTTTGAAGCTCCATTGTCACATTCTGATTGTTCGGAGAAGGCTGTTGCAATTGAAAGGAACAATAAAGGCCTCGAGAAGCTCTAGCAAAACAAGAGGAAAGTAACTACAGACTATTTAGCAAGCCATGTCAAATTCATCGACAGAAATTACAATAATCATTATAAGGAAAGTTAAGGACACACCTCAACGCCTTTAACCAAACCCTTGAAAGGAGCCCATTTCTGAATCCATTTAAAAGGTGGATAGCAAAGAAACTGAACAGCTTGAACACCACGCCATAATGGGGGGAACTTAGACTTTGAAACCCTTCGAAGAGTCTCTAGAGCAGCAAGTTTTAGTAGAAACAGTGCTACATGAACAAATGCAGAACTACCATTTCTGCTAAGACTTAAAGAAGTTATATGTTTATAGACATTTTGCGGAAATGGTTTAGGATCATAAGAAGCACATAAATTATTCTTATTGTAGACCTTCTTCCTAACAGCAAGAGATTTCACTTCAGAATTCCCACTTGAACCAGAATTATAGGGCGAGTCTCCCATTGAAACTGACAGAATTTGTAAAGCTCTAAACTCGCATTCTTGATTGATAATCTACTTTCTAATAATGGCAAATCTTGTGCCAAAATATCATCCTGCAGGCAGTACAACAGAGAGAATTAATTAATCAGATTAATTCAAATGCATAAGCAAATTCAAAGAGGTAAGAATCAGAACAATTAGAAGACAAATTATTGTTAGACAGCTATTTGATTATCACACTAGAAAAAACAGGTCATTGAAAACCTTCAAGATCATATGAATCAGAAACGGTCTTTTTCAAGAAAATTGCTACATAAAGGAAATAAATTCATAACAAGAGACAAACAAAAGGAAATTATTGAAACCAAGAAACTAAATTCAAGGATCAAAAAGATCAGCAAACAAAAAAAATCACGATATTATGATCAAGCTATAGCGAATTACAGATTCGAAGGAAGAACTTGGCGAATCAAGCTCTTGGGTTACACGAATTATAATGTATTGAAGCTTTTCGGTTTGGGTCTTTTTCGTGATTTGTCTCGTCTTTTCATGGAAATTGAAAGGAAAGAAAAGAGAGCTTTTTGGTTTGGTTTATTTTTGATTTGAGAAATTAAAATGACTTTGAACCATCAAAGATCACGCGAAAGGGGAGACCCAGTTCGACACGTGTACGACTGTTATCATTTGACACGTGTACGAATGTTAGCGAAGTCGTGAATGTATTAGTACAACATGAGCTGGTAAGGCTATTGTTTGTAATAATGGATAGTGGATTTTTAAAATAAAATAATAAATATTATATTTTTATATTTATTAAATTTAATGAAATTCATAAATTATTACGATTGAAAGCAAGCAATAGAGAAAAAGAAAATGAAAACGAAAACTTGCAGAATGTGAAGGCTGCCAGCTGACAATGTCTGAGCTACTGATAACATGCATGGCTCCCACGTATAAATCGCATCTTGACCAACCCACCACCGAAATCTTTCTTCCTATTTAAACTCATCCATGAACAAGTAAATCTTTGATCCATCGTAACAATAAATCCAAGCAAATGAACATGGCATCTAATCTCAACCCGGCATTTGCCTATACAGTTGTATACGTAAAAGACGTAGCCAAGTCTATCGATTTCTACGCCAAAACTTTTGGTTACCATGTTCGTCGCCTTGACGACTCTCATCGGTATATTATATATTTACATTATATTAACCTTTTCCTTTGGCTTCAGTTTGATCCTTTGTTATTCTTTTTTCACTGACCACTGAACAAAAAACAGGATGTGGGAAAAGATGAATTGAATTAATAAGTTTTTGTGGGTTGAACAGATGGGGGGAGCTGAAAAGTGGGCAGACGACCATAGCTTTTACGCCGATCCACCAGCATGAAACAGATGAGATAAGTCGTACGGTGAGGACTTCACAGTTCGGGCGGGAGCGAGCTCCTCTTGAAGTTTGCTTTTCCTATGCAGATGTAGATGCTGCTTATGAGGTATAGCTGGTTTAGGGTCTGATATAAATGAATCTCATGATGTCATATAAATATAGGATGCAGTCAAATAGGTTCATTCGGCATATTGAATCCCATTAACATCATCAACATGAATTCAGTTATGTTCAATACCAAACTCTTTTCATGTCATCTTTGTTGGAGATGTCTGTGGATGAACTAAAAAATGAAAATGGACAGAGGGCAGTGGAGAATGGAGCGGTGGGGGTGAGCCAACCCGAGGACAAGGAATGGGGACAAAGAGTCGGATACGTGCGTGATTTGGATGGGATTGTTGTCCGGATGGGAAGCTTTGTTTGAAGACCTGCCAAACAAGATTGATCATCCTTTCCCTACGGATAATATTTTTAATCATTAAAAAAAATAATAAAAAAAAAAACCTTGTACTTTATTGCTTTGGTTTATTATTTTCCCATGTTCTTAGGAAATTTTATATTTAATAATCTAATGAATTAACGAATAAAATTAAGCTTAACTAACATTAAATAGTAAATAAATGCTCTTGAATTATAAATGCGCATACCTTTTAAAATATAAGCTATAGTATCTATCAAAACAATGTTGTTATATATGTTTATATATAAAAAGAATATGAACAATTCAATTACTAGTATTATATATTCTTTTTTATTTTAAAAGTAAGTATCTATAACTCAAAAGAGTATATATTTTTTTATTTGATAGTAACTAAATTTCAATTTATTTTTTAATTCATCAAATATTTTGAGAGCTTTCATCTTAAAAATTAAAGAAAACCTGACTGTAAATTTTGAGTTAAAGGTTCGAGGCTTAATTGACTGTAATTTGAGTTAAAGGGGGAAATGTAAATGTTACTGATGAGTTCAGGGGCTTAAATGCAATTTCTGGGTTTATAATACTAAATGACACTGTACTTAGGTCGATTTTTAAAATGGTCACTGATTTTCAATTTTTTTCTTTTCAGTACCTAAATTTCAATTTTTTTTCATTAAGAGGTTTTCTGCCATGTTAACTATATATGTGGCAGAATATTCCTCGAATATTCCCTTTCATTGCCACATGGACAGTTACCACGTGTACGGTTGCATACGTGGACGGTTGACACGTGGACGGTTGCATACGTGGATGTTTGCCACGTCAATTGCATTGCCATGTAGGATTACACGTCAGCATGAATAATGACATGGCAATCGTCCATGTGGCAATGTAAGGGAATATTCAAGGAATATTCTGCTACGTATATATTTACGTGGCAGAAAATGTGCTGATGAAAAAAAATTGAAGTTTAGGTACTGAAAAGAAAAAAATTAAAAATCAGTGACTATTTTGAAAACTGACCTAAGTACAGTGTCATTTGGTATTATAAACCCTGCAATTTCCACATATATTTTTGGTAAAAGATCTGGCAGAAAAGGAGGGTATATGTGGTAAAAGAAAGTTGCATCTTTGTTTAAAAAGGAAAAGGATAAGAGTTATTGGTATCAATTATTAATTAACGTGCAGAAAATCAGAGACTGAAAAAAGTACTACTGATCCATGTCAGACAGAGACCCAAAATTAAAAAGAAAGTGATGCAAAGAGACATGCATTGGATAGGGTACCCTATGTAGTTACTGAGTACCCTTCACGTGATCCACACAGTTTTTATAATTTCGATGTATATGATTCTTTAAATTTATTTATAAAATTAAATATTAAATATTTATAATAATTATTTAAATATTAATAATTATATGTTGATTAATATAAAATTATTTAATATTTAATAAAAATCGATATATTTTGATATAGTTTGATTTTGATGTGCTTTAAGAAAAGGCATTAAAAGAGACTTAAATTTAAAATAAAGAAGGGAAAAGTAATAATTTCTCGAACGAAACGCAAACATTCGGATTCATCATCATCATACACATCCCCCTCACATACCCATTTCTCTAACTTAATGTTCTTGCTCCATGCCCACGATGAAAGCAGAAAGACCCACCAAACCAGCTGAACTATGTAATATGATCTTATTATTCCCATTTTCCATGTCAGTCTAATGACAGAAAATAACCTTAAGTTCACGAGGGGAAGAACATTCATGCATGAGTGAAGGACTGTCATGGGCATAAGTGAAGGTGGCAGGACATGCATGTTTGAAAAAATCTGAAAAAGTTGAAGCTCGACATGTTTGGGGACTGTTGTAATGATTCCTACAGCATAACTCGTCTGTACCAAATGCTTCGCACCCACTTTTACAAGCCAAAACTGGACCATGACCTGCCGGGTATCTCACCTGCAATTTCTCCGGGCATGTGGCCAGCAGATTAGCTCTACAACCAACGACAGGACAGACTCCTTTACCCTCGTGAGGGGTTATTGTCATAGGGACGTTAAATCCGTCAACTAAAGAAACCCCGTACGAAGAGAAGTCGTTGTGACCATGATGGAGGCTGAACTGAGCTAGCGTTGCTGGAGTGGCGCCACCAAGGCCGTTGCATTCTATACGGTTGTTACAATCGCCAGTGGCGCAGTGGAACTTGCCGTTGTAGTGAGTGCACTGAGTTCTGGCCCAGATCCGACCAGACCAGTGGTGGTTGGGGGCAGGGAAGGAGCGGTGGGTGAGGGTGGTGAGAGGGAAGCCACCTTTTTCAAGAACCGGAGAGCCAGCGTTGGGCTGGATGGCTGGGTAGATAGTGTAGGGACAGTTGTTGACAAGGGTTAGAATGAGACCCGGGGGTGTAGCTTGAGTGAAGGAGAGCGAGATGAGCAGGAGAGTAGCGGATAAGAGCAGCGTAGGAGCAGCCATTCTTGTAATTTTCGAAGCTTAGTTTTAGCTGTTGGATGATGGACATGGGGAGAGGAGTGCTTCTTATAGCCATTTTTTCTGGGCATGTTCAATGTGAAAGGTAAATACTAAAATAGCCTTGTGAGAAACGTGCATATTAAAAAAGAAAAAAAAAACTTATGTCCTTTTACACTACAAAATTTTATATGTTTTTTTAATAATTAAAAACGTTTTTTTTTCCATTTATATAATTTTATAATTTCAACATAATCTTTAATAATTCCCTATTTTTAGTTAAAAATGAAATTATCTTTCTAAAAAAAAAATATAAAAAAAAACTATAATTAAATAAATGAATAAAGATAAAAATTAGTTATTACCTTTGATAATTCATATACAAAGATAAACTTGAAAGGGACTGAAATGTCAATTCAGGAAACAGGGATATGCCTAAAGTTAAAGGTCGCATCTTCATGTTTATCTCTTTGTTCCTATTTGAATAATAACAAAAAAATGTATTTTAATTATTAGTAATATAATAATGAATTGAACTTTAAAATATAATACAAATAATTAATTTATAACAAATGACCAACTTGTAAAGGTGATTTTATGGAAATGGGGTTCTGCAATGTCCCACCTCTCATAATTGGCACCTTCTTCCAGTCAATACAAACGACAAGACTCCATTAATGCGAGTTTATCGATCTTCACTTCTAGTCTTCGGCTACAATCTGTAAAAATTAGCTAATTAGGGTTAGATTTTGAATTTCGAATTTTAGAGAGAGAGAGAGAGAATGGCCAAAAGGAAGAACATATCTCTTAATACGAGGTCCCTTGTCGGTCTTGTACACGGCTAACGAACGATGTCGTTTTGCTTTTTTCGATTCACTTTGTTCTTATTCTTATTTTGAATTGATTTGATATTTATCAAAGATAATATCAAAATAAAATGAATATTTTTTTATTATATTTAAAATTAAATAAGATTTTATAAAAAATGAATAGTTAAGAAATATCTGGAATAATATATATTTTCAAAAAAGAGAAGTATTTCTTTTAATTAAAAAATAAAAAAGGAAAATAAAAATAGAGAACGCCTTTTTAAAAGGGAGAGACGTGTTGTTGTTTTAGATAAAGGTTTTTGCCCATATTTTTGTACTCCTGGGGGCTTTTTAATTATCCCACTATTTGGAATTTTTATTTTTTTTTATGAATAATTATTCATTTAAAATCATTAAAATAATTATTTAAAATTTATTATAGTATTAATTTATTTATCAAGAAATGTAATAACTAAGTTCAAATTCTTTAGAAAGCAAAATAAAACATGTGTTATTGTTTGATATTTATAAATATTTTTTCCAAAGCAACCCATATATAATAACCGATGTTATAATATATCGAAACATCTCAAATAATAAGGAATATTAATTATAATTTTTAATTATTATCTAATAATAAGAAATCATGGTCTGATTAAGGTTTAGATTTATTGAATGAAGCCAAGATAAAGAAACTTAATAATAAAGTATAAATACAATATTCTCCTTATAGCTAAGATGAATATTCATTTATTCTATTATAATTAATATTAACTTAAACATTGAAGTTGTTGCTAAACAGTACTGGTTAATCCTTAATTCAACTTACAATTAATATTCATCTCTTGTATCTCCTGGAGCCAATGTCTTTAACTAGACAACGTTTGAGTTTACAAGGACAATATCACTTCACGACGGAAAGCACAGAAGTGGAAAAGATTTGAACCCAAGTGAGTGTGAATGGCTTCGAATCTTGTCATCTTCTACAAGTCATTTGAAGTAAGAGCGTATGTCCAAAATATATACAACAATGAACCAATATATTTTTGGTCTAAAGGAGATCATCTCAATCTTTTACTGATTATGACTTCAACGTACAAAAAATTATAGTTATTTTAGCCATTAAGAAATTGAATATATTAATATAGAGAGTATGCAAAATCATTATAAATTCTTAATAACACCCATTACTATACTTATCAAGCTTAGAACTACTTGTTAATTTTTCAAAGTGGTGCTCTCCTGGTCAATAAGAAGACACCATTGGTGGTTTTATTATACCACTCTCAAGCAAAGAAGACAAAGGACCGCTCTTTAAGAGGCCAACTTAACATGTTCTTCCCAAATCAAAAGCGTACCCAATTGCAAAACATCAAGCCCTATTGATTGGGTGTCATCCAGTCCTTTCAGAGTCGAGGATAAAATAGACGTTTTGATAAAGAAGATGGTCGGGCCTCACAAGAAATACTGTTGGACTTCTTCGACGACTCCTTGCATTTATGGTAATCTGATGCCTCCATCTGTGCTTGAGGTATTTCCTTCTTCTCATACCTTAATTTCATTTAATATCTCATGTGATTTTCCATTATGGATAAGATTCGAGTATCAAGGTAGCTTCTCATTTTACCCAGTCTGGTTCGTTTTGCCTCCTTTGCCGCTTCTTCATCGTTACTCAAGCAGCAATAGTCGGAAATTACCAAGGCTGAGGAGAAAAAACTTGTGCAGCTTTAGCAACAAATGATTATTGAGCTTACGACTGGAGAAGATACTCGAGAGCACTAATACTTCCGAACGTGCTGAAGCTGAGCGTCTTGGAAATTACATGAATGCTTGCTTTTCTTGGTTACAAAAGAAGGCAAATTTTGACCACCTCTATTAATTTGATCTTCATGTTTATCTTTTGTTAGAACTCATATGTTGATGCACTTTGCGATTAAGGTCATGACTAGCTTTACGCTCGTAAGGATGCTTTGAGCCATGTTTTTGGCGGCTTGAACAGTTTTGATTTTCTGTTAAGCACATTTCCACCTTCTGTTAATATGAATTGTGTAGTTCAAAAGCACATTTCCACCTCCTGTTAACGCGAATGATCAGGTGGTTAAGGGGCTTCTCTTTGACTTGTCATGTACGAACAAGTACTTGATGACCGAACTTTCAACTGGGTAATGGAAAACCAATCTTCAATGTGGTTTCCAGATGTCATCATCTGACTAGTAAACTGTTGACAAATCTTTTTCAAACGTACCTACCGAATATCTTCATTTGAAAGACACCCTCCTATCTTTACGTTGATGAGTCTAGTTTCAACTCCAGGCTTGAACTACACGTTTGCTCCTCCAACTGACAAAAATGTATTTTTAATGGGCGTATATTTACTTGAGTTTTAATTAATGAGCCACAATAATGGTTTCTTGAACCGCAATACTTGGGTTCAGCACATAAGAAATATGTAACATGCAATTTGTGCATTGCCAAATCAGTAATGTCTATAATTTAACATCATTAAAACTTGAACTGAAAAGCACAACAATTCGTAAAATGAGTAGATCTAATAGTAAATTTTATGTTAAATTTAAATAAATCTTACAAGGTTAATAATAAATATAAATTATGATATAAATATGTATTTTTTTTAAAAATAAAAAATTATAACTAAAAATATAATATATTATAAAAAACTATCATTTCATAATTTAAATATATATTTTATATTTATATAGTTATAAATATATTAATTATCGTTAATTAAATTAATGAACTAGTTTATCAATCTAAATAAATTAAATATTATCTAATTTGAATTTCTCACTTGAACAAATTTAATGTATTAGGCTGCATTGATATCCAATATGCATTGGCGGGTCCCAACACTAATGGCCGAAGCAATGGCGCAAGCACTTGGAAAGACAATCATAGCAAGTACTTCAAAAACTTATCATGGAGGCAATGATAACTAAGCAATGATAACAAAGAAGAAATCAACTCACAATGAAGAGGCGGATATCAACTCAGCAATATAAATAGCATAGGATTCCCAAGCACCTTTAGTCGACAATTCTTACATCTCATTCAAGCTTCGCTATGATTATCAAAGTATCATATAAAAATGCTATATTTGTGCAAGCCACCATAAACTTTCCGAGCATCTCTCTGCTCAGTTACCATGAACTATCCAAAACAAAAGATGAGCAGGCAAACTCTCATCCATTTTCTTCTAGCATGGATGTTGCTTCTGGCTTCTATACATCTTTGCTCCTTCCGTATCAAGGTTCAAGCTATAGAATCAGGCAATTCATACTTCTACTCTTTTTGCGCTTATTATTTTGTTAAATTGATGTTTAGTTAAGTTGAGATAAAAACATCCTCTGTATGACCAAGTAACTAAAAACGGTGTAATTTCCATAGCTCCCGACTATGAGATTTTAAGCTGATGATATGGCATAACAGACGAACTGAGCAAACTCTCCTATATTCTCTTAACCTATCATATCTTTCTCTTGTTATCACAGTGCACTTCAGATTTAAGCCTGCACAACCAAGCTTAAGATCACGCAAGGGAAGCAGCTGGCCGTCCTGGGTAAGGAATTCAATCTCCCAAATTTAATTTTACATTTATGGTCATCATATGTCGATCTTTTATATCTACACTTCCCTATCAATACCATAAACACAGGTTGGAGAGAAGAAGTTTCACAAAATTCCATCTGGGCCCAACCCAGTAGGAAATCGCAACCCACCAACGAAGCAATGAATCAATTGCTGAAGTTCTTCAGCAACAATGAGCAGACAGAGGTCAATAATACTTGCTGTAAGTAGGTCAGATGTTTTCATTAGGTCTGGAAAATCTTGATCTTTGAGGTTTTCGTGCTGTGTAAAACATTGATACTTGCTAGGATATCCCTACATCTGTGATAAATAGCCAGTGAAGAAACTACATGCCATTTATCTCTATTTCCCTCTTTCTGAACGACGCTCATTTTCCAGCAAAAAAGTTCCAATTGAAACAGGAAATTTATCCCTTTTCCTTTTCCTCCATGTTTTTTTTTGCCGGTTGATTACTTGACTTGCTTCCTGCTGGTGGAGATGATCAAGTGTCATCTCACAAAATGTGAGAGGTGAAATGAAATCAAAACCCCCGAGATTAATCTCCCCACCCAAACAGTTTTAAACAAATAAAAGAGAACATGCGCTATGCGGTGGGAAGAAAATGAAAGTTAGCAGACAATGAAATAAGGAATAGGCTAGGCACCTGCTAAATGAGAAGAGTTCCAGCACAACGGGAACCTTTAGATATCTATTCTATTCCTATCATGCTAACAATGCAATCTAGTTGATGTTCCAATGAAACCACTGCTGCCATGAGCAATTTCAATGACAACATCAAGGTAATGCTTCACTGCCATGTGGTATTGATAGTCTACAGTTATGCCAAATCAATGCTGTGAGATTTCGTTTCTGTTTGCTTCTGCAAGACCACGGCTGCATTGTTTGGGTCAAGATTTTGGAGGGTTTTATAACTTCTAATAGTTGTTCAGGGAAAAAGTATAATTTAGAAAGTAAGGTTTTTGATAGGTTTTCAAAAGCTTCCAAAACCCCTGCTGCTAAATTGGTGAGTTGGGAGAATAAGGTAAAATTATAAAATTGTACACTTCAGCTTATCTCTAAAACCTTCATTTGCCTACCCTTCTGGCCAAACAAAGTAAAATTGCTAACTCTACTTCACTTCTAAAACCTTACCTTACCTTGCCTCTCTGACGATGTATCCTATCACCCAACAGACTACTGACCCATTAGGGTTGAAATTGATTCTGAATTGCATGGCCAACGTAAAATTGACACTATATATAATAAAGTACATTTTGTCGAGATAAATGGGACTCACCGAAAATTACAATCATCAGATCACTGTAAGGTCCTTTATACAGCACGCCTTCTCTTTGATCGCTTGCTCCTTTTTGGGCGAGAAACATTTGGAACCCGCTTGCTAGAATATGCTTCTAGAACTCCGTCACCCTGTCGAGAAATATATTAGATCTAACGTAGAAAGCTTATCATAATCATGAAAGGTAAAAGAAGTCGCATCTGCACCTCAAAACAAAATTAAGATGTGGTTTATAGACAGTGACAAGGTTAGCATCTAAAACAAAATCATGCCAAGTTGGTCAGGTCATTTATATCTTTGCCAACAATAGTGAAGAAAACCGAAGACAAAGATATCTCCGAGACAACAAAATGCCTTTTCTGTCAGCGTTACAGACGGTATCCTACAAAGCATGGACACCAATAGGACATGGACATGGATTCAGGTGTGGACCATGGCATTTTCCATAAAATTGAGACATTTTGGGGGATGCAGCAAATTTCTTTAAGAAGTAGTTTCACGAACAAGATTTCATGAATCATTCATAAAAATTGAACTACAGTCAAAGTAATCAGCACTTAAAGGCTCATAACAAATCTAAGAGAACATACAAAAGAAATTACATAACAAAAACGAAGTGAGCGAAGAAGCACAAAATATCATCGGTCTACTTCAAGCTCCTCATCTTCGTTTCTTCATCTACAAACATCCAGAACTAAAATATTTTTACTATTTTTGTATTTACATAATAATTGTAGAGTTATATAAAAGAGGTCTGTTTTATTTTTCAAAATTGACAACATGTCACACGTTTCTCAGCCATGTTTCTGGCATTCACCCAGCTTATAGATAGGAAAAGGATTGGGTAAACATATTTCACCATGTCTTATATATGCGCCAACATGGCACATGACTTAAGAATATAACAACCATGAGAAGTTAAGGTGCTTATTTTATTACAACAAACAATTTAAGTAAAGAAGATTCCACAGCTACCATGCTTGCTAAAGCACATGCGAGTACAAAACCATATAAAAGAATCAAGCTTTACAGCCTAGCTGTTTGATTTCACACTGTGGAGTGATGGCACCCCCCAACAGCAATTCCAGAAAAAAAAAAACAACATTGTACAGATCATTATTGGGCAGGATCCAAATCTGTGAATAGATATAACATTTGCTAATAGGCTTATCAGACATGGTTATATTTCTCAGATCTTAGTTAAGGGTTACATGAACAGGAAGGTTACCGTGATTGTATCTGGCAAGAAAAGTTTGTAGAAAAAAATATCTGAACCTTCAAAATCCTAAGAGGATTATCAAGTAAAAGGACTCAGATGAATGGCCAAAATTTTATAAACAATA
Source organism: Dalechampia spathulata (assembly GCA_948192965.1). NCBI lineage: Eukaryota > Viridiplantae > Streptophyta > Magnoliopsida > Malpighiales > Euphorbiaceae > Dalechampia > Dalechampia spathulata. The sequence goes on along the minus strand of CANYBF011241382.1, from coordinate 23,735 downwards.
ACATTGCTCCCACGACCAACTTGAAATGGTGGGTTCAAGATATTTGTATTTTGCACACAGCATTGAATCATGATGCGACTTTCCTGGCAATAAACTAGTACTACGATAACTGAAACAGAGTGTTATGTCCCTTCCATCCCTAACAGCTGCTATGCTAAGCACAATATTGTGAAATCAAGGCATTCAAGAAAAGGAACAGTCTTTCTATACCATTCGACAATCCTAAGAACTATAATTTAAGAATTACCTTGTTCTTAGTCTCTTCATCTGATTCTTCATCGGATCCAGGTTCAGAATTCAGAGTCTGAGCCTCATCATCTTCAAGTGCCTTTGCCAATTTTTTACTCTTTTCTTCTTCTTTTAACTGCCTGAACCTGCGAACCACATCTTTGTTTATTATATACACTTCCAAGGCAGCTGAAATAAGAATAGCTTCTGTGATGTAGAATATTACCTGTCACCAGCTCTTGCTGGCTGTGCAGCAGATCGTTTTGCTTGTCCTGCACTGATAATTCCACTAGCATTCTCATTAACGACGGGCTTTGCACCACCTAATTTGCGTAACCATATCTGTTGTGCCGTGCTGAGGACATTGTTAACAAACCTAAAACGCCAAATGATTAATTTTATGATCAACAAAATAAGAGAACATCTACTTGTATTTACAGGTTTACTAGATATAGCATAACAAGGAAACACATTAAATGATTCTGCTTAAACTTTAATTAGCTACTTTCATCTGCTCAAGCAAACTCAAAGATGTTGCACGTCCAAGGAATAACCTAACTAATAAAATGCCCAAAAGAACACCAGAAGTAATGGTTCATGCACACCAAGTTTACGTGCCAGGAAATGACTGAGATATTGTAAAACTAAAACAATGTGTTAAAACAACTACTGCTAAGAACCACACCAACAAGTGTGCCTTTAAGACCAATATTTTGCACTATCTTCCATGCATGTGATTGGAAAGTATGTTTACAGATTGCAAGTGATAGAATGCCAAACCACCTCAATGTATTTCTATTCTGGTAACAAACACAGCATAAAACCATAGATTGCTGCTGGACTGTCCATGATTTCATGTAGTCCCCCAAAATGATTAACAAAAAAAATTGCAAGAACGATCACAGTAATACCACAAGAACAATAAACCAGTAAAAGTTTTAAATGTCCTATTGATGCAAGACTTGAACGAAATTCTATTGAGAGGAAATTCTGTTGATTTCAATGATATTGCTGAATAGAGAACCAACCAGTAAATTGACAATCCTGATGGGACAGACAAGGAGAAGTAACCAATCAAGAGAGGAAGAAACTTGAAAACAAGAAGCGTGTTCTTTTGGGCTGGATCATCTGTCTGTCAAAAAAGGAAACAAATAGATAAAAATATATTTATATATATGTAATGCTTTCATCACTGCTGCTACATGGGACAAATGGTGAATCCCATAGGCAAAAGCAAAAAGTATAGTTTCTTTTCTACCTGTGGTGGTTTCATTATCTCCATTGAAACATACTGAGAAACAACAAGAAGTATTGGTAAAACCAAGTATGCGCCAGTGTCATGCCAGCCCAGTGGTGGATGACCATCCTGCATGATGTATATATCAGATTACTGAAATATGCTGCGCAAGCCTGTAAATAAAATATGACCATGTAAAAAGTAAAGAAAATTCATCTAGTCTCCCACTTTGTAAAAAAAAAAAGCACAGATTGCCCACTCTCATCTTCACTGAATGAATCATAAAATACATCAGAATAACAGAAATCCTGCACTTCTATTAAAACACAGGAAAAAAGAAATCAATAAAATACAACTTACTATTTTTACCTTAAAAAATTCCTCAAAACTGTTCTTTTTGCAGTTCTACAATTTTAAAATGAAATCAGGAAGAGGATGGAACCTATCACTTTAACCATTTCTTTACAGCAAGCTGATGTAAACCAAAAACCATTGCCTTCAAATCCAGTAGTCCCCAAATATATTTTGAAAAAATTCATGTAAGAAGAATACTAAACCATCAACTTAATGAAGTCGCTCAAGGTTGAACTGAACCATGGGTGAAACTTATCCAAAATTTTCAGATATTGCAGCATTTAGAAAAAGTGAAGTCAGATGGACTCACAAACATGTCAAAGACCAGTCAGCTTCAACATCTAAAAAAATAAATTATCATTACCACAAACGGGAAAAGCCAAGAAATTCCAGATCCACTTTGTCGGGCAGCAATAGTAGTTGGCCCACCCAAGGAAGGAATCCAAAAGAAACCTTCTGTCAACAGTCCCTTTAAAGAAAATGTTTTACAACCATCAGCAATAATTTTACAACAGAAAAGCACCGTCGCACATATCTATCGTCACATAAAATCACGAGGTCAGCCTCTAAATTAAATTACCTCGTTTGCAACATTTGAAAGAGCTTGATAAAGACCAATCCATACCGGTATTGTCACCAAAGTTGGAAAACAACCTGGAATGGATATTTTTGAGATTTCCACTTCGAATATATTGCAAAAATTCGAATCTAACATATTGGAAAGAAAATGGAGAATGCAAATAACCAGCGAAGTGTAAGAATCAAGTTGAAAGCAGAAAACAAATTGATTACCTGCTAATGGATTAACCCCAGCCTGTCTATATAGCCTTGATGTCTCCAGTTGTATTCTTTCCTAAAGAGAGAATGAAATTAATCTAATTAGTGTAATAAAGAACTAAAAAAGTTAAAATAAGTGAAAGTGCAGGAACGAGTATGAGCTCACCCATACACATTCAACAGAATTCATTCAAACTTTTTAAAATCAAATTTGCCACACCTGGTTGCCTGCATATCTTTGTTGAATCGCTTTTATTTTTGGTTGAAGATTTTGCATAGCCAACGTTGATTCCACCTTTTACATGTCATAATACATACCGACAAGTAGGCATTTCCAATTAAAATTGAATAAAACGAGTGATATTAAAACAAACATATGAAACTCACTTGTTTCTTGGTCAAAGGGAAGGTAGCAATTTTGACAATAACAGTTAGCAAAATAATAGCAAAACCGTAAGAATACGGTACATGAAGAGCAGATAATCCATCCTTCAACACCTGGAGACAAAAAATAATATCAAACACAGTAAAAAATAATTTAAAAAAGAAATAGTAATTAAAGAAGAGTAACTATAATACACCTTAAGAACGAGTTCCATGCCTTCAGAGATAAAACCGAACCAACCGCCATTCTTTTGAGCAGCAGTATTAGCTGCGGTAGAGGGAGAAGGAGAAGAAGCATCAACCGAAACAGCAGCATCAGCAAGAGTATAGAGAAGGCCTTCAACTTTACCAACGACAGAACCGAAATCTACCAAGGAATAAGAATCTAAGTGAGTAACAGGAGGAATTTCATTTAAACTGAACTTGATTCTAGAACTAGTAGTAGCAGCGGAAAAGAATCTCCGGCAGCGAGAAGTGGAAGAAGGGAGAGGAGAGCCGATAAACGAGGGAGATGAAATCAAGGTTTTTGCCATGGCGAGGATTGGTTAATAGGGAACTCGAAGATTAGGATTTCATGACACAGAGAGAGCGTTGGAATTGAGATTAGCAGCAAGTAAAGAGAGCACCAAATAACATCATCATCATTATTATTAAATATTTATTATGAATTTCATTATTATTTTTATTATTTTCAGGGAACAAAATTATCAACCACCAAAAATATTTCTGGAGCGCGCCTTTTTTGTTCGTGTGGTTTGTTATATAGTAGCCAATAAATAAAGCCCACGTGTACATAGATTACTTTATTATTTAGAGCTTGCAAGCATTTATGCTGGCCCCCGAACGTTACTCTTAATATATCTTAACTGGGGAAAGGTTTGCAGCGGAGTATATTTTAATCAGATTTTTAAATAATTTTTTTAAGATTTTATTTTTTATAATTATATCTAATTAATTAATTTAAATTTATTTTTTGTATTTAAAGTTTCTATATATAATAAAAATTATAATTTTAATAAAAATAAATTTAAATTAATGTATTTTAATTTATAATAAAATATAAATACTTTATTTTCTTGTAAATTTTAAGAGCAGAGAATATATAATATGTATTAAATAAAAATTCAATTAGTTAAAATGTAATAATTTATGTATTATTACTTGCTGAGTTCTGAAAGCAGTTGGAAAAGCAAATTTGACAGGAGAGCGTGTAAAATAAGGTGCAAGCTGAAATCAGTTGGATAAACAGTGAAATCTGCAGAATGCAAGCAAAGGGTAAAGGCAAATTCTTTATCCCGCTCTTATAGCAGTATTTACAGAATAATTTCTTGCTACCATCCATAGAACTTGGACCTGAATGTTAAGGGATATGGGCTAATTCTTTACCAGTAAAACGAATGTACTATTGCATCACCAGTTCATCTGCCAAAAAAAGGGTTTATGTTACTTCATAATTTAAAAGTTGATGTTCCTTTGAATACAAGATTGCTGTAGACCAGCCATCTCTACACTGCAACACCTTGTTCAAGACAATAAGAGCTCACTTGTTCCTAGATGCGGGCGAAGGCAAACACGAACCTCGTGTTCTTCAGGTCCGACTCGATGTTTTGGCACCATGATTTCCAGACCAGTTCCTGTCTCATCTCCATATGCTTCAAGCTGAGCATCGTCAGGAATTCGGGTTGGTAAAGGGATTTCCCTTATGAATTCCCCTGGTGGGCAGTGCTCTGGAGATAGATCAGTGAGCTTGAATGTTCTATCATTTCTCTTGATGAAGGGCATGCAGGCTGTGCTGACTGATGAAATCTTCACAACTCCATGTGTCAGATTATTCCACCAAGTGACTTTGACCCTTTTAAGATCAGCAAAAGGTAAGCTGACGATTATTAGATACCCTTGTTCATCCTCATAGATGGTTTTTGCCCCTGTGACCGGCCCGTATATATTCCTCATTACTCCGCTGAAGTCGTTTAACCAAGGCAGTTCAATTGGATGCATTTCTGTATCTTGAACTCTGTCATTGGGTTGATTCATAAGCAAACAACAATCTTCATCATTCCCGTTTAGGAATAAATCCTTCTTCCTCTTGTTGCTTACAGGTGAGAGATCCATTCCATTACCATTGGATGGTCGAGTTGACAAATTTAAGCCAGACCCGTTAAGCAATTTCTTTGAATGAGGATGCGAAGATGTCTTTAATGGAGGCAGAGGTCTCTCGAGTTCAAATTCCGTGTTTGGAAGGTTCCTCCACGAACAAAACTCACTTGCTTCAGGAGGAACAGAAAAGCTCAAATCTCTGCCAGTAAGTTCCATCCATTTCTTTCGTTCTTCTTCATCAACACCCTCAAAATTGGGTGATGCAACAAGCTCAATCCCATGCACACATTGAGGATTCGAAAGGCCTCGATAATGCTTCCTTTGCATTCTATGTGATCGAACAAATCCTTTTTCAACACTAAATGGAAACGGACGCTCTCCCTGACGAGAGTGTCCGTTCATATAACTACGCAGTTGCATTTTACCCAATGCATTCTCAGGCCTTTCCTTAAAAACCCACATATACATGTTCTCCATGTCATGCTGAACCAAGAACACTTCAAGATCAAGGTCAGATTTATCAAACCCAGAAACCCCATTGCTATCCCAAACAATCTTACACTTCGATTTCTCGTTCAAAACAGGCTTAAAATAATAAGTGAAGAAAAACCAAGCACCCCATACACTATCTAATCTCTTAGCACATTTCCGGCCAGCCTTAGGCAGATTAAGGAAATTATCAGACTCGTTGTTTTGAGTTCCAAGGCCAACATCTAGTATATCAAACGGGTCCGAATTCCACGAAGGCGGAGGAGGACTACGTTCAGCAGATAATGGAAGATTAATATCAGGTGGCCTAGATAGAATTATAGACCTATTTAACTCTCTATCCAATTCTTCATGAGAAGCTAAACTAGAATCCATAGATAATAGTGTCGATGGATGATGATTTTCAATAGACAGACTAGTGATCAAATCTTCTCCCATGTTCAATTATAATTAAATCAAGCCCTATCAACTAACTGGGTATTACTTTGATTATACTAATTTTCCTCGGAAAATGACTTCTAATCATCAAAATTCATCAAAGCTCAAAGCTTTCCCATATACACATCTCGGAAAGAAACACCCACATGATCAAACCTTTTACTTGACAAGAAAAGATCGCAAATTTCTCACTCTGGTGACAACAGAAACAAGATTTGGTAATTAATCATAAAATCAAATAAAGATTGAAACTTTACACTAATTATCTATATATACTCGTCGATAAGCATCAAGCAGAAAGGTCTTTTAAAAGAACAAAGTAGAATTTAGAGAAGAGGGGTTAACAGATATTTACCTTGAAAGGGATAAGCACAAAAACCAATCAATAATCTAACTGACAGACATTTAAAAAGGGAGAGATCTCTTCTAAAACAATCTGCAATTACATGGCCGACGAGAGATAAAAGGAAAGAGAGAATGGAAATTAAAGAAAAGCTAACGTTAATTTAATGGCCACTGTTAAAAAGACCGTCAGAAATTTTTTCACAGCAAAGGAAGCGAGAGGCACCCGTGTATTAAATTTTTTTTTTTTTTTTGGCCGTGAAGTGACGGTGACAACAATTTGCGTAAGCATCGATCATCAACTGGAATTGGGTCCAGATCTCTCCTGGATAAGATTGAGAAATGAAAGGGAATGGAAGATTGCATTTGCACTTGAGAAGAGGAATAGAAGGAGGGCTATTGTTCTATTAAGTGGTGGGCCTAATTCTTATTCTTAATGGGCTTGTCTCCCACTTAGCAACTTGTCTTGTCTACGTCGTGTCCATGTGAAATTTTATCACGTTTTAGATCGGACCATGGCTACTCCTTAAAATATTTTGACAGTTTTTGGGTTTGAATCTTCACCATCACACTTACAGATTGTTATTCTCTTTCTCCAACCAATATCAAGTTGTGTATTTTCTTTTTTAATTTATCTAAAACCAAATCATGCATTTTAGAATTTAAGAATCCATCAATAACAATCATGTTCTCTTGCTATTGAAGTTTGGTACTCTCTCCTCTGGCTATCCGTAGGGAGCATATTCGGGGCGACTCTATGATCATGTGCATGTGTTGGTCTCGTTTGGTTCGTACTGCATATCAACAATTGGGGGTCCAAGAATTAATGGTATTTATTTTATGGCATATGGAGACCTAGGAATGAGTTCATCTTTGAGAATAGAATTCCATGTCCTCGTAACATTACTTTGACAGCCTTGAGCCATAAAGTTGAGTTCCAGCAGCCCAATTCTTTATCATCTTCCTGGACTAGTTTTTCCTCTTATCATCAGCAATCTTTGGTTTAATGTCACCAAGAGAGAGAGAGAGCTATTAAAATTAACGTTAATGCTGCAACTTATGAACATTAGCATTCCAAACAGGGATTTTTGTAGGAAATCTTAGGAAAAACCAGAAAGCGTTACTGCTGAATTCTTCTCACATAAAGATTTGAATGAAGTTAGCTGACATTCAGTTTCACAGTAGTCTTATATCAATACCCATTTTTCAAACTTCCAAAAAGAAAAGATCGAAGTCACTGCCATAAAGAAGTTTTTTAAATGAAAGTTTAATCACTCTACAAAAGAACCTCGTTGATCATCACCTTGTCCTGAGAAGAAATCAAAGAAGGGTTTATCTTTAAAACAAGCTTCAACTCCAGTTGCAGTCTCATCAGAGGAGCAACTTGAAGGAGGAGAAGTAATCGTTGTTGCATTGATGAAATCTTCAGCAAAATCACTGGTCGAACCAAGTGAATTAACAGCGTTACTAATAGCTTCCTTTCCTTGCAAGATACCTGTCGGACGCAAGGGAAAAAGTGGCAATGTTTCAACGTTACTAGTATAGCTCTTGCCGTCACGATTAATTCCGATCATGATATTGTCATCCTCTCGTGGAATAGGATAGTTTATTGTTCTTTTCTCGTTAATCTTTATAGTTCTCAGCCTCTTCTTGAAACTACTAGGGAGTGGAACTGGATACTGTGGATAAAACCCTAATTCGCCATGTGGAAGATAGTACGAACTGCAAACAACTGATAAAAGAAGAAGAAGAAGAAGAAGAAGAAGAAGAAAGCCCATATCAAATAACGTAAACTATATTATTCATATGTAAATATAGACGAATACTAATGAAATATAAGCTTGCTGGAAAGCATTCAGCTGCATGAAAAATGACAAAGAGAATCTGTTTTTCTTTGGGTAAAATTTATTAGATAACAAACACTGAAGAACGGTTTCTTGACATTAACAAAGCTTTGTTTGCTTACTGAATTGAAAAAAAAAACAATCTGTTTTCACACATATCGAGCCCATTTGCATGAAGAGACAGCTTGGATTCAAATAATAGGCAGAGAATCATTAAACCAATTTAAAAATGCAGTTTAAAAGAAACAAAACGAGAAACAAGAGGTTCAGAAGATTTAACAAGAACTAGTCTGAGAGGAGAAACGAACCATTCGAACAAGGAGGGTGATGATGATAATGAAGATGACCTTTAGCATGGAGAATCCGATTAATATAAGCAATGTTTTCTTGTTTCTGTTTCTGCCTTTGCCTTGCCTTATGATTTTGGAACCAGTAAAAAACGTTCTTGCCTTCTATATGACCATAAGCTTTGAGTCTAGTTGTCATTTGTTGTATCTGTTCAGCAGTTGGTGTTCTTATACCTTGCTTGTACATATTCTCAAGCATGCTTATCTGCTCTTTCGTTGGATTCCATCTTGAGTTCACTTGTTGATTAGCTTCCTTACCACCAGAACCCTCCATCTTCTCTACTAGGCAAACCTCTATACGGGGTTTCTCTCCTCTTAATAAAAAGACAGAAAATTAGGGTTTATAAGGAGGAAAAGTGTCAGTATTTTTAGGGTTCAACAGAGATAGAGATAAATAGAGAGAAAAGGAAAGAGAAAAGCCCTTTGGGTTACTTTCTGCATGGTTTTCCTTTTCTATTCTTTTATAGAAAAAGAGTCAAAGCGAAAATGAGAGAAAGAGAAAGAAAGGTTCAAGCGTTTGACATGCGTATTGTTTTTGGTGCTGAAGATCTCTGAAAACATGGCGGGTAGCGGCTATGCTATTAGAAGAGACTCCATTATTATGGATTAGATTCGTTTTCTCAAATCTCTCTTTTTCCATAAACAAGCAAAGTAACCTCTGAGCTCCAGCCCTAGCAGTAAATTCCGTATCTATCAACTTTAAAGCTAATAAGACAAACATTAATTAACTTGATAAACAATTAATTAATCTTTAATCATCAATAAAATTATCAATACATCGAATTTCATGTTTGGTTTTAGGAATGGAATGATATGTAATAAGATAAAATGGAAAAAAAAATGAATATATTTGGGACCGAAGAGGACAAAATAGATGATTATGACATAAAAAAACATAGAAGAGAAGAGAGAAACGGGCATGAAAAAGTTGGCAAAAACTGGAGAGATATAGTACAAAGATATGGCGGTATAAAGGGTAGTGGAGATATTGTTGGCTAATGGTTGTTGACATCTTGGAAATGACATATAATACTGACTGATGAAGAAAAGAAAGAGACGATAGATTACGCCATTGAAGGAAAGAAAATGGTAGTAGAAAGTAACATTGGCATGCAAAAGAAAAACCAAAGAAAAAGACAGCCGGTTGGATTTTAGGGTTTGTAGAGTAAGGTGAGGCCTAGGCTTTGGGAATTGAAGAGATAATCAGATATATATATATATACACACACACACATACACACACATGAAAAATGAATCTATTTTGATGAAGATAACTCCTAGATCCATGTGTGAATTCTTGTTGTTATGAGGTGTGTGAAGCTTTTTGTGGGTTTATGATGTTAATGGGTTTTCTCATCGTCAACTCACCAACGGAAACCTTCTGCATGTATATATATATGTGTAGGTACGTACATACGTACGTATGTATGTATAATAATCACACACATATATATCAATTAAATCATATTAATATCAATTATTTTAAATTAAAAGGTTAAGATTTTTGGATCATAATAATCCAGTTCTTTTATGAAATTTTAGTTATTTAGTTAAAGGGATTATTTCAATTTTATGATTTAAAATTTGAAATATTTAATACTGTCCCATATTAATAAATTGTGTATTTTTATTAACAAGTAACAAATTATACAAGAAAATGATAAAAATAATAAATAAATTACAAAATTGTAAATCACAATTTTCAATATTATCCTATTTTAATGATAGTGAATTGTGTATTTTATATAATAAATTCAAACAAATAATTTGAAAGGATCATTATTTTTTTATTTATTAAAATTTATTTAAACTATAAAATATATATTAAAATATAAAAATATTTTGAAACAATATTAATAAATAAATTTTATCTATAATTAAAATTATCGATAAATAAACCTTCATGGATGAATTATATGTAATAATTTAATTTAAATAATTTAATTATTTAAATTTATTAATTTAGATTAAAACTGTATAAAATAAATTAATTTGATATTTGCATTATTGTAAGCAGAAATGTGAAATTTAAATTTTTTTTTAAAAAATATATAACTATTTATTAAGCTGCAATTTAACAATATTTTTTTAATATAAAAACAGTATTTTATTAATTAATTTAATTTTGGAGAAAAGTTGCCTAAATTAAAAATAGCAGCCACATGGGCCACCCTAATAATTTTGCAACATCGGCGGCTCCTCATGAACCAGTGTCCATTTCCCGGGCCCATTTACTTATCTACGCCAAGAAAAAAAAAAAGATAAAATATATGAAATTGAAATTCATTATTTTCTAAATGTATATAATTCTTAATTTTATTATTTATTTAAAATATAAAATTAATGAATCTTAATATCTTAAAAATTCAATATCTCACTTGCCTCTATTTAAAATTGAAGCAAATGTTTTGTGAATTTTTTTTATTTTTTGATAATTAAATTATAATTTTTTTAAAATTCATGAAATATTTAGATTTATTTTAAATAAATGATTTTAAAAATTATTCTATAGAAAGAAATTTAAGTGATAAAATTTGTAAATTTCATATAATTAAAAAAAATTCATTATCTAATTAATAAAAAATCAATAAATTCATGAAATTATGTGATTAAAGTTATGTTTGGCAATAATGATTTAGATTTAGATGATGATTAATATTTTGATTTAATTAAAATATTTTTTTTCTAAATTATGTTAGTTGATGATATTTAAAATAAGTTAGTATTTAGAGATTTAAAAAATAATTAATAAAATATTAATCATCTTTATTTTCAGAGGTTGAATGTTAATATTTTTTATTTATTTTAATTATTTTTTATTGAATCACTAATTTAAACATTATTATTACTAAATATTACTAGTCATGAACAGTTAAATACTACTAAAATAATTAATAGTTACTAAAACAAGTAAGTAATTATTATTATAATTATTAATTTTATCAAACAAGATGTAAAATTAATAATTTTGAATTTTAGGTGGAGGTAGATTTTTTGAAATTTCGTTATTTTTTAATAGTGTAAGGAGGTCATTGAGATTTAATTCTCACCTAGTTTTTGTTGGGAAGGTGCTATCGACATTTCACCTATCATTGGATGGATTGGACTTCTTCCTTTTGTTTAAAAAAAAAAAAACTAATATATGATTTATTTAAATACTCATTATTAATTCATTTTGTCCTTTTTTTAAATGTCATTTTCAGATTGAAAAATAAGCTCGAAGGTTTTCAAATTTAATGTTTATTTATCCTCTTTGGTATATATTTTTCTTTCTTTTTATACCTTTTTTTTTTCTCTTTGAATTTCGATATTATATAATTCCAACAATATCTCTTTCTTACAAGACCAAATTTTTAAAGCATAATTACGAAAATGACATTATAATAGCATGGTATAATTTTTATTTTATACAAATTATTATTTCTATTTTTATAAACATTATAAATTATTAGAAGTGATACAGAATAATTTTAATAAATATATTGTATTATTTTTTTTATATACTGAATTTATTTGATTTTAGTGTGTGTGTGTGTTTAAGGTGTTTAGCTTGGGTTCCCTTATCCTCAAGTAGTTGAGGAGGGTGAATTTTTAGGGATTTTTACAGTATTATTAAAAAAAAAGGATTTATGAAAATACTAATTTTAAATTTTAAAAATTTAATTTATATATATATGTATGTATGTATAGGCAGAGTCGTCAATTTTCGAAGGGGTGAAGATGCCATCACCACCCATTATTTAAAATCTTACCTTTTTCCAGGTTTCTCCAACTTCCAGACGTCCGCGTAAACTTGCTTTTTATTTTTTATTTTTTATTTTTATATTACACATAATGGAAAATATTATATAAAATGATGTATATAATATAAAATTATATGATTAATCTATAAAATTAAATTAAAATAATATAATTACATATAATATAATATAATATAATATAAATCTATATTTAGTAAATAAATTTATGATATAATGAAAGTTGTAATATGTTAATTTGATTTAGGATTATTTGAAAAATATTGGCCAATAAAGTGGTTATCATAAATACATATTATTTAGAAGCCATTTTATATTATATTTATATAATTTTAGAAAATTTGTTGATATTTATTAAACATGTAAATTTTGATAAAATTAATTTAAACAAAGAAAAATGCAAAAAAAAATAATAAATTATTTTATGTTAATATTAAAATTATGTTGGTGTAAATTATTTAAATATTTGATGATAAGTTATAAAAAGTTAATAATAAAATATTTTAAAATAAAGATAAATGATATTTTTGAATGAGATGATCATTAAAAAGAAACTCACGCGGCGTAGGAAAGCTAATGGGAGCTGCCCTTTCCAACCATAACTTTTACTCACAAACACTGACATGGTACAAGATTTGCCCATACCCCCATTTGCGGCCAACATAAGTACTCCACGATCAAATTTACTCACAGCCCATTCATCTTTTTTATATACCATATCAATAAATAAATAAATAAAAATATACTAATTTATGTGATTTATATCCTTTTTTTTTTTTTTACCTTTGTTGTTTGATTCTTGGTACTTTTCGAGTTTTCTTCCTCATAGTAGTTTCCTTAAAAAAAAAAACCTTGCTCTCTCATTCCCTAGCTCCTCGAGCAAGTTTTAGCCTCTCAAATACTTCATTTTCCCATTTACATCGCTCTCTTCTTCTTGCTTTCTCATTACTTTCTCCTTTGAGATTTCGATTTTTCGTTTTCTTGTGTAAGTTTCTGTCCCTTAATTGGGTAGTTTTTCGTTAAGACAGGACTGCTCGTTTTTGGATTGTTTGGGGTTTTGGACAAATTTTCTCCTCATTTTAACTCGACCCATTTGAGTTTTTTTGTTTGTGGGATGTGAATTTTCTTGGCGAAGATGACATCTTTTAGTGGATTGGGAATTGGATTGAGCTTGGTTTTTGGTTGTCTTCTTTTAGCACTTGTGGCAGAGCTTTACTATCTTTTATGGTGGAAGAGGAGAGTTACCAACAGAGAAATTGCAGCAAATGATGATAATTATGGCAGCAATTACGCCAAGGTATTCTTCCATTTGATTTGTTGGAAAAAGCCCAGTTCATTGCAAAACAACAACAGCACATCTCGAGATAGATTGAGAGAACAAGACGAACCAGCCAGTTGCCAAGAACAAGATTTGGAATTAGGAACAAGCAAAGATTTGCTAATAAAATCAATTGGTGATCAAGAAAGTGTGGAAGCAGAACTGATGAGACTTCACAATCTCGCAGGCCCGCCAAGATTTCTCTTCACCATTAAAGAAGAAACCAAGGAAGATTTGGAATCTGATGATGGAAAATCCAGAGGTGAAAGAAGTAGAAAAGGGTCAAGAACAAGAAGTTTAAGTGATCTTATACTAACTGTTGACACACCATTCCTCACTCCTTTAGCTTCTCCACGTTTAAAGTCTTCTCCTTTGAATCCAAATCTTTTGGATTCTTATCATCACCATGGATTCAATCCTCTCTTTGAATCATCAGTTGAGGCAGAGATGAACAGGCTTAGATCATCACCACCACCAAAGTTCAAGTTCTTGAGAGATGCCGAAGAGAAATTGTTTAGGAAGTTGATTGAAGAAGCTGAAAAAAGGGGTAACAAGAACTGCGTTCTTCCTGTTCAAGATAGTGGTGATAATCCTGAAAAACCCTTTAATTCAGCAACAACAATGGAGGATTCAACAGTTGCAGAAGGGTCTTTCATGGGATTTATAGTTGGTAAAAATAGAGAAAAAGACAACCTTTTTCATCATCTTCCACAATATCCTTCAAGCTCTTCTCAGGTATTGCCATTGGCATCTTCTCCTACAGCATTTAGACCATTAGACAAAGAATCTCAATGTTCATTATAGTTTAATCTCTACTTAACATTAACATGAACTGAGTTTCAAAATTTTTTTCTAAATTCTTTGTTTTATTGTGATATATAGATTTAATAGAATTTAATTTTGAAGTATCCAATTAATTGCTTGCGCATTGAAGTTATGAATATGCTCGTTATTTACTGCTCTTTCTTGGGTGTGCAAAGACGGACATGACCAATCTGCAATAGCATTTGTTGGGCGTAGGAAACCTTGAGAATTCCGAGGCAATGACGAAAAAAATTAATAATGAAGTTATTAGCGTCGAGCATCCCATCAAGGGTCTTATTCGACTCAAATACAGATTCATGGAAGATTTTTTTCTCATTATCATTTAACGACTGAAATTAAAATTAAATATTCATCCAAAAAACGGAAAAATGATATTTTTTTCGAGAAGAGAGCTGATAAATTCCGATGTTTGTTCATGTCAAGTGGGGGGCTGTTATTGTTAGGTATTCATAATACATTTGAGCCGTTTCCTATGTCATTTATACCTCTTGGAGCAACATTTCATGTGGTAGGGAAGATGCTGTTTTACTGATTCAAGGACATTATAATTAATCCTGCCCTTCTCCTTAATTGAAGCCTAGAGTCTGGGTTCAATCCCCAAGTCCCACACTAGCAAAATGATTAAAAAGAAAACACTGTACGGTGAAGGTAGATCGTTATAAATATCGGTTTTCATCGTTCAGAAACATCGTTGCGTAATTGTAAAGATGATTATAGAATCAAAATCATCATTTTCTTGAGGTTGTGAAATAAGAACAATAGAATGTAGACATGGAATGTGTGAAAGATAGAATGTTGGTGTCGTGTGGAACATATTTGAAGGCTGGCGTGTTGAAACAACGCCCAAATTGTTGTCCAGCTAATACTCTTAGAAATCTTTGCTATCGGATTGCATCATCTTTTTAAAATATGGAAGTCTGACCCCATTCATATATTTATATATAAATTCAATTCAATTAATAGACATAGCAATATCCATAGTTTGACAATTGAAGCTGTCACTTTTTTTTTTTTTTTTTGGTCAATCCTCAACACTACCATGGCAGAAATGGCAGGCAATTTATATATATCATTTAAAATAAAATTTACATAAATATATATTTATTAAAAAAATACTTATATACAAGATTATATTATTGAATATACATAGAACTTAAGTTTTGAATGTGTTTTATTTCCTTACTATTTTTATTAATTTGATTTATATGAATCAAATTTAAATATTTTTTAGATGAATCAATTGCTAGTATTTTTATAATAATCATTGAATTTTCAACTAAAAACGACTACTAAATTCATTATTGATAATTTCAAATCAAATTAATTTTATAGAAGAAAAATAAAGACCATGGAAAAAAAGAGAGAAAGGAAGAGGAACAAAAAAAAAATGCTTTTGGAAAGGGAGCATTTAATGTTTTTTTTTTTTTTGTGAAAAGTGATAATATATATATATATATATATAATGTATGTGTATTTATGTGGCCTGTTTTTCTATTTTCTTTAGCCTTTTACCTAAACAAGAAGCAAATGTCATTGTTTATCACGCACATCAGCCGAAAGTTACCCCCCAAAAAAAACAAGTATCGATTCCTTTCTACACCCTTGATCTTCAATATATATATATATATATATATATATTCACGTTACATAGTAATGAGTAAAGGCGCTGATTAATATTTCAAATCTAATGGATATTTACA
Organism: Dalechampia spathulata; assembly: GCA_948192965.1. NCBI lineage: Eukaryota > Viridiplantae > Streptophyta > Magnoliopsida > Malpighiales > Euphorbiaceae > Dalechampia > Dalechampia spathulata. The sequence continues at coordinate 7,597 of CANYBF011241382.1, read as the reverse complement.
TACCAGAATGATTGCTTGACGTGAAGTATGTTTTAAATGATTTATTTATATAATATAATATAATATATCTTTTTAACATTAAGAATATAAGGACATGGTGATGGTATAACGTATGGAATTTCAAATTGGCAATAAATAAATAAATTAATTAATTGAAAAAAAGGCTCTGGTTTTTGGTATTTTGTGTTAGGCAGAGGATGGTAATGTCATGTAGCGAGGCTCCATGTGCTATGATACTCCAAACCCACCAAGTGGTCCTTTATCTGTAATGTCCATTCATTTGGGTCCCATTCTGCTCCCCTGATTTCTTCCGTTCCCCATTTCAAATATTACTTTCAATTAATTAATTATTTCAAATTTTCATTAATAATATACTTTTAATGTATATTTCAATAATAATAATAATTTCATTTTAATTATATAATTTATATGCTTTTTTAGTGTGTAAATATGAAAATCATGTATTTAAATCTCATTATTATTAAAAAAAATTACAAATTATTATTAAATATTAAAATATTAGTAAGTAATTAATGAAAAAATTTCAAAAAAAAAACTTTGAGATAGATTCAATAATAAATCAATCAAATAGATATGGAACAAACTTTATCTTAATTTGATTTCTTTCCATATCTAATTATGTAAATTTTCTACTATTTAATATGAATTATCGGATTTATTAAAAATCCTTTATGGAAACTGTAAGTTTTCCGTATTTTAATTTTTCAAGTATTTCAATAATTTAATTATTTTTACTCTGCATTTTTGCAGGGGTGCAATTTCAGAGCAAGTTAATAATTAAAAATAATTATCTGGATATTGATAATTATAAGCCATATCTATTATTATTATTTCTAATAGGAATATAAAAATAAATAAATTATAATTAAATTATAAGCGGATATCGAATGGAGGATTGATTAACCGCACTTAATTTGATAATATTAAATTAAGAATGATAATTAATGACAGTTAATTAAAATAAGCTAATCTGCCAGCTGGAAGTAGGTTAGAATTGAGTTACAGGTTAAGAGAAAATGAGAGGCAACTCAGCTTTTTGGTGGAATATTTCTAGAAGGTATTATTATATACATTTGTTCCTCATTCTAATATCCTTTTATTTATTAATAGGAATATTAATATTACGTCATTAAAATATAATCAATAAGATAATTTAGATAATATCAGTCATTTTTATAATTACTCAAAAATTAAATTATTCCTTTTTCCATCTACATGTAAATGTGCCCATGGATCTTCAGTTATAACCCATTTTCTGATGGGCTGACCAACCCAATTACGAGTCCGGATTACCGACACTCACTCAAACTGAATACTTGGGCAGAGAGGAAAGACCTCTTTCGAGGAGCTTTTGTTGCATCGGAGACGTAAAGGACAAAGCCCTAATCGCTCGATATCTCTTGCAACTAAAGTCGCCAGTCGGCGGGTAAGCTTGTAATTTTTTTCGAATGTTTTTTGATTTTGGGTGCCATTTCAAACTTTTCCCTCTTTGGTTTTACGGTGTTGGAAAGATGGTTTTTTGCCATTTGAATGATTTGTTATTGGATTAAACAAGAAAGGTTTCTTGTTCAGTTAAGGCAAATTGGTTCTGCCTTATCTGGATTTTATTCGATATGCTTAGGAATTAATTACAAGTTCAAGGATTGAGTTTTGTGTTACAGCAAATTGTTGAGAGATGGCAAGTTCTTCTTGGTGTCAAAATTTATAGGTGATAGTGTTGTTCTTTGAATGGCTGGAACCATTGATTTGAAAAGCTTGTGGCCCTTTTTAGAATTGTGAGATGATTCATGGTGGGTTTAGCAGTTGTAGGTTTACCTGCTTGCTTGAATCTTGATTTATTGCCTTCAGTGCTGTGCTTGTTCCTGTATTTGAGGAATCCAGGAATGTGAAAGAAAGCTATTAATATCTCTCATTTTGTCAGTTTTCAGCATTGATTTTAGTTACCAAATTTGTCAGATGATTTTGTCAAGAAAACCTTTAGGATTGTTAGTTCTAGCGATTTATAGCATATTTCTTTAATCATTTTCCGGTCAGAGAAAAGTTTAATCTGTGTCTAGTCAATTTGTCATACGATTTGCGATCTAGTAATACTCGTTGTAATTCGCATTTCGCTTTCATCATGTCTTAACAATAACTGCAAAATTTGGAATAAGGCATTGTAGAAGCTGCTTGTATAAGGTAAATCATTGAAATGCAGAATCCGAATGCAATCTATGTTTCATGCTCAAATATACTCCTTCTGAGTGTAGATGACATGGCTAGTGCAGAAGACATGGCTTTTTACAGTATTTTACTTCAAACACTCATACCATGCATGTCACTGTCTTTAGGTCAAGGTGTTTCTCTTTGTCGGTTTGTCCGACCTATTGATTAAGAAGAATCTCGATGCACTCTTTGTTGGATTACATGGACTCATTAAATCAATGCATTCCTTTTTGCTCAACATTCACTTGTCTTTCCAGACATTCAACTTTTTGTCCATGACTTCTTCTCAAATGTGGTTGAATAACTTTATCTTGTTTGTACATCTGCAGTTTTTACACAATCCAAAAATGGGTCGGAAAGCTGGCACTCTACACATTAATGCAAAGAAATTTGGATCTTTGTCCAAACCTTGTATGAAGGAAATGATTTCATTTCTGAATTGCTTGTCTCTTAACAACATAAATGATGAAAAATGTACCCGACAAAAGGAGCAATTAAGTGCATGTATGGATGCTCAGGTAACAATGTAACTGAAATCTAATTCTTCTTTTTGTTTCTTTTACCTTGTTTAATATCCGCTTAATCTTACATTCAGCTATATAGACTTTTCATTATCTTGTTTGCAAGCTTTTGACGATGACTGCTGTGCAGACTGGCAAGAATAAGTCATTGGGAAGCATTAATTATCACCTGCAGAGGCTTAGCAGGGGGAGGAAGTAGTTTACTGTTTGCATATCGTTCTTCAGATTTATCATTTGCATTCACTTCATTGTCATCGAAGAGAGTTAAAGCAGGTACCCCGAAGTACACAGTGGTTGCATATCGTTTTATTAACGCCTTTCCCCCTGTTTCTGCAAGAAATTTTCGAACACTTGTAATGTACTTCAATTTTGCACTTTAGCTCAGAATCTTACAATAATGTTTAGATCAAGAGTCCTATGTGTTTAAAGGCTTGACATGTTGATTTACATGTACAAATTATAGACCTTTATGTTACGTGCCCAAAGATTATCAAGTTATCGGGTTCATATCAACCCATCCATTATTGATATGATAAAAATTAGATTTTTTAAAAAAATTTAACCATTTATTAATAAATTATGCATGAAAGATCAATTATATATATAAAAAAAGAGGATTCATTGAAATGTTGAACTCACATCAATAAAAAGAAGTACCAAATGAATATATAAGAAAGCGTAGAAATAGTCAATATTAGTAATGAAGAAATATATAAATGTTGGAGAAGCTAAAGAAGCAAAGGATAAAGGGGGGAAGTTAGAGAGAACAGAGAATCAAAATATGAATGTCAGATTGCATGAGTTGCCAACACTTTTAACATCATTAAGACCCCAAAATCTCTTTTGCATTCTTGTGGGAGCCATTCATGTCTCTTGGCTCTCCCCCAATACCATCATGTTTCTATCTCTCATTTTTCATCTTCTATTCACATTATTATTATTGATCCCTTGTCCTACTTCATGTATAAATACACATATTTTTTTATTTATTAAAACTGAAGTTTGTTGACCCCTAGACATGATACATATTTATGAGTTTTAACTCTCACTATAATTATTTTATTTATATTTATATATGAGGATGATGAAGATAATGTATTATTATTTGAAGTTAGTGGTTAATACTTAGTTTGTTTGAATCTTCTTCTTTTTGGAGAATCATAAATTAATATTTTGAAATATTTGATTTTTTGCTTTTATAAATAATCTGGCATGCTTTTAATATTTTAAATACTAAAACATAAATAATCAATATCATATTATAAATTTTGTAAGAAATTTAAAAATTAAAGTAAGATCATAAATCATAGTACACTAATATCAAATTAAATCTTCAATAAATCAATCAAAATCATAGATTTAATATATTTTAACTTCAATTATACATCAGAAATTTTCAAAATAAATTGTTAAAGCATTAAAACGATAATTTTTTTTTTTTTTTACAAAAATTAGAAAATTGGGAGAGAAATGATATGAAAATGATTAGGGTTTACAACTAAACCAGTAACCAAAATCATAAAAGTGTTTGAAGGTCAGAAGGCTGCAAACGCTGTAGCTTTACAATTAGAAATCTCCAGACATGGCAGACGGGTTGCTTTTGCCATGAAAGTGAGCGAGAGAAAAAAAAAAAAAAAAAGTAGCAGAAGACTGTTAACAAAAAAAACTTGGCTCCATGATCATCATCGGATTCCCAAAAGCAAATGCTCAAGGAATTGGATTCCTTTGCCACTTCTTTTTTATAATGTTCACATCCTTTTTACTGTTATTACTACTGTAGTTTTATCCTCCTAATTTAGGTTAGCATTTATCAAATTAAATTAAAATTAAAATTTTTTATTATTTATGTAATGGTTCGAATATTTATAAATCAAATTAATCAATCTGAATTTCAATTTGATCAATTTTTATCTGATTTTTTAGATTATTTCTATTTTTAAATAAAAGATTTCAATTTTAATTTTTCAAATCCAATTGAATATTTTTTAAATTTAAAATTTCTATCAGTTTAGTTCAGTTTTTCCTCACCCTGTCCTAATCTTCCTTATAATTTAATTTATGTAATATTAAATAATGAATTATTAATAATTTTTAAAATTAATTGCTCATAATAGTAGTTATTGTAATATGAATGTACTCTATTAGTGCTCTTTTTTTTTACTTTAAAAAGCTTGATAAATATAATAAATTATATAATTTAAAATAGGTTATAGAAATTTAATTATGTTACTATTATTTCACATCTTGAAATCTCGAATTTCATTGGTTTATAAATGATATAATGGATTATGTTCAAAATAGATGTTTTTTTCGTTCAAAATTAAATCAAATTACTAAAAACATAATAACATTAATTTTAAATCATAATATATGTTTTTCAATTAAATAATATCCCGAATTAAAAAAATTAAAAAATAATTTTTTTATTTTTTAAAAAAAATCGAAAGAAAAGGTATAAACATCAAAATAAAGTGAATTGTTTGGATTAAAGGAAGAGTCATCTTTCTCCCTTTCTTGATATATGTCAAAGAAGATTCTTATGAACTTCTTTATCATACATTTTAGAAACCAAAAATTAAAAAAAAAAAGAGAAAATTAATAAATTTTCTTAAATTGCTTTTCAAATCATTTCAAAAATAATTGCAATTGAGTTATTAATCGTCAAAAAAAATATTATACTTAAAAATTTTAATTATTATAAATAAAATTATATCTCTAATACATTATAGTAAATAAATAATATATATCATCTTTTGATTTTCAATCAAATAAATAAATAAATTATAATAAAACAAAGTAATTAAAAGAAAGTAGTAAGAATGAAAAAAATACGAGATAAAACCCACTAATTCTCTAATTAATCTTATAAAATTTAATAATTCCTTCATTAATTTTTTTTTCAATAAAATAAACCATTTCAAAGGAATATATAAGAAAATTGAAAATAAAATAAAATAAAATAAAAATATATTATATAATCTTCTATAAGTATTGGATTTGACGTCTTACTTGATTTGAAATTCATATAATATAAAATTAATTAATTTAAATTAAGATTTAATTTATTACATATATATTACTTGGCATTTTATATTTATTAATATGATAAAATTAATCTACTATACAAAAAGAAAAAGGAAGAGGATCCTATGAAATTAGTTGAACGACAATGTCTCACTATATAATATGTTATAAATTCAATTTATTTATATATTTTTTAATTAATGCTTATTTGGGTATTATTTTAATTTATATACATTATATATAAATTAAACTAATAAATATATTAAATTTAGGATGTCACATATTTTATATAAGGTGAATTATAACACAAAAATGGAAGGATAATTATAAAAATGGTACATTTTACTTTGTATTTCATAATAATAATATTAGATGATTTTAAAGATTTTATAAAAATAATAATTTTTCTAGTAAAATAATGATTTTCATAATAAATTTATATTAAATCTAAACTAAGTTTTTCTATAATTTAAATTTAAATTATTTTAATTTTTTTTATTTCATATCATAATTACATCTAAATATATATAAATAAATATGAAATTATCATTACATATATAAAAAATCATTTAATTATCATATCATTTTGATATTTGACATCATTTATAAACTCTATGATTATGTGAATGTTGATTAAAAAATTAAAAAAATAAAAATAAAGCTCATATAATAAATTAATTAATGGGTATGGAAAACTAATAATTAGAGCAAGTAATTAGGGCTTATACACTTCACAATTACCAATGTATTAAGTAAGATATTTGGGTTAAGACATGTCACACCCTAACCCGGTGTAACACGCTCCCGTAGAACGGTTAATAATTCCCTAAGTAAGGAAATCATTAAATATTCTACAAAGGATCTATACATGTTTTTAATAATTTTCTTTTTCATTATTTTATTTTTGTTAATTATTTTTTTTACTACAGTAAATATTTTTTTTTCACTACAGTAAATTATTATAGTAGTCACACGAAGTACATATCATTATAACCAAGGTAATATCAATACACAATAATATGCATCCATTTTATTTTAAATATATGTTCATCACATCATCATGTGTAATATGATATGTATCCTTAATTTCACACGATAAGGTAACATCAATATTACACACATCACAAACTCATACTATAAGTATTACTGCCACTAAGGTTAATATAATAAGTTGCATATATACAAAAAAACCATGGAGTATGTTACATTGGTCCTAAGCTGCCTTAAGAATGATATTCTTCAAATCACAATTTCTCTGACTGTAGATCGGTCAGCCTAGATTCTCACCAGTAGATCCTGATCCTACGTTCATCAAATGACAAACGCCGAGTATAAAACTCAGTGGTGCTATAAAATAAGTAAATGGCATAAGCATATATCAACAATAAGTCATACAACTATATCATCTTGTGCCATTTTATATCACTCGTTAACTATTATAAACAATGTATCAGGCATATGGTAATATTCATAAATTACTATTCATAAGTTACTATTTACAAGTTACTATTCACAAGTTACTGTTCACCAAAGTACTATTCATACATTACTATTCATCAATAACTTTCATATTTGCAATATGTATAAATAATAATGTATGCTTGTGAGAATGCATTCATGCTTTGCATTCTCCCTCTACTTTTCCTGTAACATTTTATTTCTTTTCGGTATGATTGTATACAATCCCGTACTGGGTCCATTTCTCTATGTACCGGTACTGTATCATTCTCTGGTTCCCTTAGGAACATAAAATTTCTCTATGGTTCATAATAGGAACCTATACTGTATGATTCCATCAAGGGAATCGATAATAACTATATGACCCA
>CANYBF011241254.1:0-13446 GCA_948192965.1 Dalechampia spathulata | reverse complement strand
AAATGACAAATTTGGGCAGCAACTTTTTTTACATTTTCTTCTTTGTACCATTTCATTTCTAATGCAAGTTTGGCATTCTAATTCACTTCCATTTGCACTCAAATTACACAATCAATATCCCAACACATAATTTAAGTATTTTATATGTAATAATCAAGCTTATAATCAAACATTAAGTATTCCATTCATAATGTTTGCCCCTTATACTACAAGGAAATCATGCTTCCAACATAAGGCAGCAAACATCCCATTCCAATCACTACTCTTCTTTCACTTTCCTTCACCCTTTTCATATCTTTTAGAACATTTCATCACCCCATATTCATCATTCACACATAGCATAATAAATTAAGAGTTAATTACAGCAGATACAATCTAGGGTTTATATGAAAATACATATACATATATAACTTTATTTCGGTTGCACCAAGATAGCATTTTAAGCATGCTTATGCACATATCTCACAAAATTCATCAATTTTTCCTTCATTTACTTCAAGTTATTCATGATAGCAGAAACCCTACATGCTCTATACATCAATAATATTAAAGAATATGAAGCAATAAGCACACATATGAAGAGAGCAAGCTTGAGAACCTCTTAAATAAAGAATTTTCATGAAAATTACCTTAGATTTATTTTTGGTAAAATTGGAAATGGAAAAGAGGAGAGGAAGAAGAGAAGAACGTATGGTATAGAGAAGAAGAGGAAAAATGCCTAATTTTCCTTATGAAAATCCTAACATAATTCAATTATTAACCTAATTAAGGAAGGGTCCAATGAGAGCTTAACACTTGTCAACTTCCTATTAGTTCCTTCCTTTAATTATCTCTTTTCTCTTTAATTAAATGGTTTTTCCTTAATAAATCATATCCTACATTTCATACATACATAACACACATCTCACATCATACATACATATTTCTATTTTCTGAAAATACCCCTCTTTATAAGTGAAATTACCAAAATACCCTTAAGTTCAACTTAACTTATTTTTTTAATTCTAACTTCATTTTTACTTCTTAATATACATTCTAACCTCTACTTTCATATAGAATATCATGTTTAACATATCTAATCATTTCATTTCACTTATAAATTTCATTCAAAGATATCATTAGGACCACCTTTCCTAAGCATTCAAAATGCACTTCTTAAGGCATGACTACTCTATTTTCATCACTTTAAACTATTATTTTACCTCTTTTCACTTTGAACTCTATATCTTATGAAATTCCATTCATTCATATCATACTCATAAACATATATAGCATATCAAAGCATGTACTAATCATAGCTTAATCATACTTTTCGTGCATCATTTATTCTTATGCATAAAATACAAACATGTAAAGATGCTAATAATGCGGATGTGATAGTTTTTATGTTCCAAATGTTTTCTACATGCCTTTTTCCTTATTCTTTATGCTTTCTCATATCTTTAGTGGTAAGTTGTTGTAGGGTTTGTGTTGATTGTGTATAAATGGAAGAATTGGATTGTTTGGTGAAAGATAGGAAAGATAAGTTGCTGAATTTAATGTTTTATTGTAACCGAATGAGTGTCTGTTTTGGTGTGTAAATTTTATGTAAATCCTTAATTTGTAACTCTTGAATAAGTCACTTTAATTACTGTTTGAAGTGTATGAATAATGATTAATGGTGTTTCTAAGGTTTGATATGCTTAAATGTTAATGGAAAGATGATTATATGTGATGATAGCTTGAATTCAAAGTTGTTGCCTAATTTAGGAATATTTTAGGTTTTGTTATTTTAAGGGGTAGAAGTGTGTAGCTCTTGAGTTTGTATGAAAACATGATTGAATAATGTGTTAGAATAAAGAAAATGAAGTTTGGATGCTTAAAGGAAGAGGTATGTATGATATATGCAATGCTTGCTAGAAATGAACCTTAAAAGCAAAGTTAGGGGTTTATGGTTTACATCTTGACTACCTTAATGTTTGAGTTTTTAAACATGTAATATATCTTTGGAAAGCTCTTAAAATCTAGTTTCCAACAGTACCACACTTGTAAAATTTCAAAGTCATTTGCTTAGTCAAAAAAATCATGTCATTTGGACTATCACATTTTAGTAGAAAATAGGCAGAAAACTTTGGTATACTACCTTTTAAATGAATTCCAAAAATTACAAGCAATAACTCAAATTAAAGCTTATTGAGTCTAGTTTTTAATGGTATAAGGTTTGCTTATGTTCAATGTAACATCCGTAAATAGGGGATAGAAGAATAAGTATGAGAATGCCTAAGTAAGAAACCACTTGAAATAATAATATGCAAATCTTGGTATTGGTACGGGCGTACCAGTTATGGTATGGGCATACTGAATGGGAGCTATTAGTATGGGCGTACCAATACAGTATGAGCATATTGTATGTTAAGTCACAAGAGCCAAAATTTGACAGTAGCTTTTCATGCGGACGTACTAGTAGTTGGTATAGGCATATTGAGCATTCGGTATAATTGGCAGTAGGTTAGTTTTTGTAGCAGTACGAGCATACAGGGTGATGGAATAGTCATACACAAATGTAAAATGAGGTTGTATGGGTGTACAGGGTCTGGTATGAGCGTACATGACATAAAATTAACTTTTTAAAAGGTAAAATTAGGTCAAATCCCTCATTTTTATTTGGATAATTTCTTTCAATTCTTCTTAAATTCTTTGGGTTTTCAATTTAAGAGAGGAAAATTTTCAAGATCCAAAGGCAATTGATAGAGGTAAGTTGATGATTTAAGCTTTTATTTAGTAAGGATTGTGTTTGGGTATATAATATGTTAGAAATGTTATTGATTAATGAATTGGAGTTGTGTAAAGATAATTGGAGGAAGGGAATTGTGTTTTTAGAGGTAGTTTTGTATATTATGAAGTTAAAATGTTGAAATATCTGAATTACAAAGGAAACTCTGTTGAAATTCTATTAGAAGTTTGTAACTTGTATAATTTGATGCATAAGATATAAAATAGGAATTAAGTAAGCTATTGGGTGAATATTGGGTAATTTTTGGTATATGGTAATTGTTGGGAGTGAATGGTGAATATTGGTAATTTGGTAATTTTTACCGTAGTTGAAAAAGGGATTGGTTAGAATTATTCTAATAATTTTGTTGCTATGCAATAAAAGAAATTGATAAAAGAGTGTTAGAAAAGGGTAAAGAAGTAAAGGAGGATTTTTATCGAGGTACGTGCACAATAAGCGAACAACAATTATGTTCTGCAATGGTTTTAAGATTTGATGGTTGCAAAATAGATATCAATGTTATTTTGGATATCTTATTATAAAAATTATGTTTATTTAAATGATTTATTTTTCACGATTGGTTATAAAATGAATATTTCAGTTGCTCAGATTCTTATTATAAATTCTTTAATATAAAAATGGGTTTTACTTGGATTCGATTTATGGATTGATTTCATATGATTGAAAGAGAGTTTGAAAGGTATATGATGTTATTATTTTGATATATGATTTGGAAAGAGTTTGAAAAAGGATTTGTATTTCATAGCCGATGATTACCTGATGATGATGAGACAGATAGATGATTATGAAATATGCCTCTTTGGGTTGAAGGTTGAGTTATAGTTCCCTCCCTACTGAGAAGTGTGCACACTGGAGTATATGATATCACCTTAGGGTGGGATTGAGACTGATCTCCCATTCGGGTTACAGTAATATGTTTATAGTAACTTGGGATACAGAGTCACCTTAGGAATGAGATTAAGACCCGTCTCCCATTTAGGTTGCAATAAGTTGTTTACAGTAACTTATAACTCATATAGTATGATGAGATATAATCACCTTAAGGGTGGGATTGAGATCCGTCTCCCATCTGAGTTACAGGTAATTGTGACTTATGACATGATAGTGAAAAAGATTAAAAAAAAGAAAGAAAAAGAAAAAGAAAGAAAAGAGAAAAAGAGAAGATTTATGAAAAGTGATTTATTGGTACGATATATATATATATATATATTCATACTATTGAAAAGTTTACAGTATATAATGTATATGGAGTTTATGATTTTGGAAATGTTTAATTCTTTTACATGTTTTAAAAAGAATGTAATTGTTATTGTGTTTGTATATTATACACTACTGAGTTTTATACTCAACGTTCCTTTTTATGAACGCAGATCATAATAGTGAGAAAAGTAAGGAGTGATTGAGACTTACACTTGTAAAGCTAAAGCTATAATAAAGTACGACTAAAAAGTTATTTAGTAAGGACATCTTGTTAAATACAATGTAAGCATGTAACTATGTAGCATACGCAGAGATAAAGTAAATTTATTTATGTATTTGACTTATTTATTTGATGTATGTGTATAAGTCAATGAATTTGGAATTATAAACAGTTTGTTACTTAAAACCTATTGTATTATACGGGATTTGGTTTGAAATTAATTTAATTGTAATATGTTATTTTTGTTATAAGTAACAATAAAAGTTGAAAAACCCTCGGTTTCATGATCGATAGTACGGTTGGATATTTCTTTTCCACTACATTTGTTTTGAAAATTTATTTATAAAAGAACTGTAGAATTGTGTTAACATCCTTTGTAATATGTTTAGCGAGTTTTAAGTTGGAGTGGAATGTGTTAAGCATGTTACTGGAGCATGTCATATCCTATGCAAGGGTTAGGGTGTGACATTCAAGGTTATTAAGTTATACAAAAGCTCCATGAAAGACATAAAGGTACAAAATGGTAAACATAAATTGTCAAGTTTGATAAATAAAGTTTTTGTATACTCTAAATGCCTATATTTTGGTAACTTGTTTATATGAAAATGTACTTCCAAATGTGCATGAAATGATGATTTATTTGCGAGTATTTATCATGGTTTATATATTGCTCCATAAGAATCATAAGAGGCATGAAAATGGGAAGTAAAATATGAAAGGATTCATGATAAAAATGATCAAATGAATATTAACTTATTATGTATGGTTCAGATATTCAATGAGTAAGTGTTTAAGGCATCTAAACTTAATGTTATACCTACCTAAGCCTTATAACTCACTATTATACCTAAGGATATACATGTAAAGATATAAAATAAGATTAATGCAACATGCTTATATATGCTATATTAAATATTATAAAAACATATTTATTCTAAATATGTAATTTACATACTAATATACAAATACATGATTTATATATGTAATTAGTTTTGAATGCAAAGGTGTGTAATGGTATATATGTGAATAGTGGCTAACCATATATGCAAATGAGAATGAATGATGCATGAACACACCTAATGGATAATGTTATGATGTAAGGACTTAAGTTAGTTGAAAGGCATGTATACCCTAATTATGAAGTGTGAAGTGTTGTAAGATGGAATTGTAATTATATGCTTATTGTTAATCAAAGTTTAATAGTGGTTACTTATCATGAATAATTATGGATTCTTAAAGATGATAAGTCAAGTACAATATATGAATAACTTTACTAAATGAATGTAAAATAAAAATGTTGCAAGTTCAACTCACAAAGTTTATACTTCTTTTTTAAGTATCGATAAGGGCAAAGTGATAGCAAGTTTACGTTATTCACTTTAGGACCCCACATAAGGTCTTAAAATAATAATTTCTAACTTATACGCTTATAATATCAACATAATGAGTTTATATCATGTATGGTATCATATAATCATCATTGCATATGATCATTAAAACATAATTCATATATTATGTCATGAATAATGCATACATAAAGGCATATCCATGACATGTCATAAAGAGGATATAAAGGGGAACAAAAAGTGATATATAGAGTAATGTTCATTGATAATGTACTGGGTCATGCAGTTATTATTAATTCCCTTGATGGAATCATACAATAGAGGTTCCTATTATATAACCATAAAGAAATGTTATGTTCCTACGGGAACCAAAGAATGATATAGTATTGGTATATAGAGAAATGGATCCAGTACAGAATTATGCACAATCATATAGAAAAGAAATGAATTGTTACAGGATAATCAAAGGGAGAATGCTAAGCATGAATGCATTCTCATAGACATACATTATCATTCATATATCATGAAAGTATAGTGGATGGAATGATGAATCCGCTATAGTTATACTTATATAGAGATGTACATAAAGTAATAATGTATAGTACAGTATTTGATATAGGAAAAGTATCATACCCATACATGGTGTAACATGCTCCCATAGTATAATTAATAACCTCCTAAGAAAGAAAATCATTAATTACACTACAAAGGATGCATACCTTTTTTTTATGTGAGTACTATTTTGATGAATACTATTCATAAGTTACTATTCATTGAGCACTGTAGTGAAAAATTTTCATAATATAACATTTATTTATCAATCATTATATGTATGTACCTGCATATCTTAGCTATCTAAGTTCATTACATCTATGTATCATACCACATTTAACATTTTATTCTTCATCATATCGTACATATATAGTGATAAGTCCATCATTCATATATAGTTGTATCATTATGCATCATCATCATTTTTATCATAATAAAACACAGTAATACTATACTTATATACCTCATAATACATAATAGATACTACTGCCAAATGAGTATGAAACATGCTACATAACAAGAATTACGTCTCAGAGTATAATATAAAAGTCCAGACTGTCTTCAAGATAGGAATTTATGAAAATCCCAACCTTCGCTAACTGTCTATCAACTAATCTTAATGTTCCTCGAGTGGCCTAGATCCTGCATTCATCAAATGACAAACATTGAGTATATAACTCAATGGTGCTAAAAATATGTATACATGATATAAATGAATGCATTAGGCAACATATAAAATTGAAACATAGATAGAAATGATAAGACAGTATATTAGCAGCGTTACATTATATATATCATCCTACTATCTCAACTAACTGTAAATCATATCATTGGTATAAGAATAAATACTGCATTATGCACATTGTAACATTTCCTATAAGAAATACCATATAGAAATATTATCATATATATTCATGCATATGAACAATATGTGTACATATAAAGTACTTCATCATCAATAATGCAGTATTTATAACATGTATCAATGATATTGTATATATGTGAGAATGCATTAATGTGTTGCACTCTCTTTTTTATCATTTTGTATCATCTTTTATCACTTTGTAATATTGTGCACAATTTACTTCATACTGGATCCCTTTATGTACTGGTACTCATCTCCTGTAGGAGGGAAAACATAATTGTATGGTTCAGTGAACCCAATATTTTTACTTCCTATCAAGAAGGTTGGTGTATGATTTCACTAAGGGAATCTATATTTTTACTTCCAATTAGGAAGGTTGACCCAGTACATTTCCTTTCGTATCATATCTCTCCACCTTATAACTTCTGTATACTTATCATGAATATGCATGTATGCTTTTATGATTCATGATGTGAAATGTAAATAATGTATAATGATCGTACATGATGTATAATATGAAATATCAATGACCATTCATACTCATTTCGTGTATATCATAAGCATTCCAATATAAATAGGTTAGTTTAAGACCCTAAGAAAGGTCATGAAGTAAGAAGCACAAACCTATCATCAGTTTACCCCTATCAAGTACTTGGGTAGAAGTGTTTGCTTCGTTATCTGAACCTATAACATTTTCATTCCATGCTACTTAGTACAATCATTTACATTTTCATTCAATTTTCATCCAAAATAATCATTCAAGTACCATTCCATTCCATAGCATTCCATATTTCACAATCAAAGAATAAATGTTTACACAAGTCATACATATGCATTATGAATAAATATATCTTATTAAGTCTTAGTATAATATGAATAAATAAATGGCATTAACTTTATTTTCTTTAAGTATAATAATAAATTATAATGCCTAAATAATGATAACATTAAATTTAGATGCCTTAATCATCCTTTCCTTAAATGGCTGAACTATGTTATATAAGTTACTATTCATTTGGTCAAGAGTACTATTCATAGGTTACTATTCATTTAGTTTGGATTACTATTCATTTAGTCATTTTTACCTATGTTGGATTTGTAATTGTATGTGCATAACCATTCATTTTAACATTTAAAACTAAATTGCATAATGCATTAGTTGATGTTAAAACATGCATACATTTCAAGTTCATACATATTCTGCCTCATGGAATAGTTTTTATTGTGCAAGCATTTTGACTAAGTAAATAACCTCTAAATTGAGTTACTCTTAAATCATTAGAAACTAGACTCAAAAAAATTTCCAATGATATATTATATGCCCAAAAATTCAATCATTAAGACCTTTAAACATTAAATGGCCCAATGCCTATCAATTCTGCCTAAATATCACCTAAAATGAGCATATTTAAAGCGTGAAAATGGCATGAATTTTTTAACCATGAAAATGACTTCAAAAATTTACAAAATTATTACCATTGAAAATTAGATTCAAAGATCTTTCCAATGGTACATTAAACAAAATTTTTGGATAATATTAAGGCAGTCAAACTGCAATTACCGTAAACCCTTAAATCTATCTTTTTACCATTCAGTTTCGACAAGTTATATACACTTAGTTTCTATGTCTCATTTATAGTATTTAATCACCTTAAAATCTTACCATATTGCACAAACACATACCTTAACATGTTACTCACATTACCATATCATATTTGTTAACATTCATGCTCTGAAATACTACCTAAGGTAGCCATACACAAAGATACACACATGCTGCCCCCATTGACACCATTTTAAGCATAACTTTTGCAATTTCATTCCAATTGCCTTCAAACTTATTTTCTTCATTATAAAATCATAATCCATCATATTTACACATAATTAGATGAGTTATACATCAAAACCAAATTATAGAGATTAATTTTAAAGAGGCACAAAACTGGGCAGCAAGTATTTTCCATGCAATTTCTCACTTCCCATCCACTTTCCATTCATTTTTCATCAACTTCTCCATAAATTATCACTTCTAGCAATGCATACACATCTCATACAACATATTAAGAGTCATTTGCATGTAAGTTACCTAGGGTTTTCATGCAAACCAATTCCATATACAAAACTCAATCAAAATACTTAAATCATGCAAAACCAACCTTCCTTTTTCACTTCCTCCTATGATTCTATCACAATTGATACATATACATGCACTTCTATGCTTGGATAAATTTTCCAGCTCCAATAAAATAAGTTACATCCAAGGTTAAGAAATAATAAGTATGTATACAATGAAAACTAATAAAAAATAACATGAAAATATAATTTTACATGAAAAATTACCTTGGAACTAGGATTTTCTTAAGGAAAGGGAATGAAGAAGAAGAGATTTGCTAACGGAGGAAGGAAATGGTTATGGAAATTTCATTTTTCCCCTCTCACAACTATTTTTATTTTTATTTTGTAAATAATTAATTTTAATTAAGGTCAAGGAAGTGTCCAATAAGAATGTGACACTTGTCATCTTCTCATTGGCTCCTTCCTTAAATTATCTCTTTTTTTTTCTTTTTAATTAATGTTTTATTATGATTTTCATAACATTTACATCAATATATATATGATAAACATCCCACATCATACATTCATATTTCTAGTTTCTAAAATTACCCTTCTTGATACCCTTACTTTCAACTTAACCTATTTTTAATTTTAACTTCATTTATACTTTCTAATATACATTCTAACATATAATTTCTCATCATATAACATATTGAACAAATCAAAGCATCACATTTCACTTATGAATTTCATTCTAAGGTTTCATTAAGGACACTTTTCAATATCATTCAAAAGGCGTACTACAAGACATGTCTATTCCATTTTCATCACTTTAACCATATGTTTATCTCTTTTCACTTTAAATTCCATATCTAATGGAATGTCCTTCATTGATATCATATTCATAAGCATTTAGAACATATCATGACATTCATGAATTATAGCTCAATCATGCATTTCATGCTTCATTCATTCATGCATTCATTCTAACTTATGGATAAAATGCAAATATATGAAAGTGCTGTGAATGCGGACGTGATAAAAAGTTATAGTGGATTGTTTAATGGTATTTGTTCCTATCTTTACATAGTTTTCAGTATGTGTTGCTTATAACAGCTAATGAGTGATGCTAAATGGCATGATATGATACAGTTATTCTACTTAATGTTGGTTTATCATGATTTAACTTTAATATATTATTTATGAAATGTGCTCATGTCATTTACTCATTTTATAGCACCTTTGAGTTTTATACTTTGCATTTATCATTAGATGAATGCAGGACCAGGACATTCAGGCAAGAATTTAGGTTGATTGATCTACAGTCAAGGGAGCTTGTGATTTTGAAGAATCTCATTCTTGAAGCAGTTTTGGTCCAATGTAACATACTCCGTGGTGTTCTTGTATATGTAAATTATTATATTAACCTTAGCGGTAGTAATACTTATGTTATGTACTTTGTTGTATATAATATCGATACCACCTTATTATGTAAAATTAAATATACATATCTCATATAATGAATGATGATATGAGTATACATGATAAATATATATGACATATGTTAAGATAAAATGGATGCATACTATTATGTTTTGATATTACTCATATATGCATGTGTCATTGGATTACATGTATATATTATTTAATATGACTAAACGTATCAACATAAAAAAAATTGTATAGATCCTTTGTAGAATAATTGATGATTTCATTTCTTAAGGGATTATTAACTATTCTACAGGAGCGTGTTACACCATGCTTGGGTGTGACAAATAATGAAACTTCGAAAAATCAAAAGGATTAAGTTTCAAAAGAAAGATTTATTGAAAGAAAATCTTTTCAAATTTGAAGTTGGTAGTACAAAAATTAACATTATTTTAAAATGTCAAAAGCTCAAAGGTGATAAAGAGGGAATTGGCTTAAACCAAGGATTTTACTATTCATCTAAAGGACCTGTATTTCTTAGAGCATCCTCTTTAACCATTAAAGATAATGAAAGGAAATGGGAGAACAAAGATATTCATACCAATCATTTCACTAAATTTAATGAAAAACATGGTAAAGCACATAAGTGCTCATATACATGTAAAATGACTTAAAATTATGCATCTAAAAATAAGAAAAGAATAAATGCTCATCATAACTCTAGATTTAAAAATGTTACATGTAATTATTGTGGAAAGATAGGACATACTAGCAATACATATTACATTAGAAAAAGTCATTGGGGTTACCTCTTATATGACACTTATGCCACTAACCCCCAAGGATCGAAATATACTTAAGCACCTAAAACCAAATGATTGTGTTGATTTGATAGGTATTCTTGAAATCCAAGGTGAATGTAAAAAAGTGGTACCTTGATAGCAGATGTTCAAGGCACATGATTGGCAATGTAAGTCTATTATCTTAATTGAAGAAATGCAATGGTGGAAATATCACCTTTGGAGACAATGCAAAAGGTAAAGTAACTGACATTGGTAAGGTTGGTAAGGAATCTTCTTTCTCTATTAACAAAGTCCTATTATTTAAAGGTTTAAAATACAATCTTTTGAGTATAAGTAAACTTTGTGACAATGGTTATAAAGTTATCTTTGACCCAAAAGATTGTCTAGTCTATACGATTTTTGATGATAAAGTTATTTTTCAAGGAGAAAGAATTGAAAATATTTATGTGATTGATCTAGATTCCATTTTTAATAAAAGTGTTAAGTATTTTATCTCTATAAGTGAGGATTCTTGGCTCTGATATAGATGGCTTGGATACACAAGCTTTAAGAATATTGCAGATCTTGAAAAGAGTGAACACGTTATTAAACTCCTCAAAATCAAATTTCTTAAGGACAATGTTATGCCTTTCGACTACGTAACATACTCTCGTAGCATGATTATCAATTTTCTACTTTAGAAAATTAATAATCATCCTACAAAGGATTCAAATTTTAATCTGATAAAAATGCAAAGTTTTTTTTTGCACATAATGAACTACCAACTAAAAATATTCCATCAATTTATTTTAAAAGATAATCAAACATTTATTATAACCACACTCTTAAAATGTTATTAACATATACACGTTAATTCATTTATTTATAAATATTTCAGATGGTATCATTATGAAATTCTTATAAAATTTCAAACATAATAATTTATATGTACTATTTAATTTATTGCCATTATACCCAAAAAGTAAGTTGCACATTGTTCGAAGAATAGAAGTCTGCTTTAAATTTCAAGTCCACAATCAGAATTTGTTGATCAGCTACTGACACTACTATATTTCGTGCTCTCGTGTGTTGCTAGTGCCTATGTTCATCAATTGACAAACGCTGAGTATAAAACTCAGTGGTGCTAGTAAAATAATAAACGTAAATATTATAACATTAAAAACAACAATTTAATATAAACATAATATTTCAGCATTTATACCATTTAATAATGTCACACACCATTAATGAATAAAATGATTACCTAAATTTATTATTATTATTATTATTATTTATATATATATATTTTTTCATTAATTCTCATTCATAACCATTATTCGTTCCCAACCTTTCACATCATACTATCAGTTATAACATTTCATAATCCTATTGTATCAATAATATTAAATACGATGAAATATGCTTTTGAGAATGTAATTTATGAATTGCACTCTCCCTCAGATTTTCCTTTGCCATTTATCTGTGCACATTTCTATACCGGGTCTTTCATTTCCTTTCATTTCATTTCTATGGTTCAACAAACAGGAACCCATTTAACATTCTTTTCTTCCTTTCATTTCATTTTTCTTTCTATTTCATTTCTTAGCCCAATATCTATCCATTTAACATTTCCTCCCGTTCGCTCATTTTTCTACTTCTTTATTGTTCCATGTTATGCTATGTCATGTTTAATGCAATGATGCAGTTATGATTATGCATGATAATTACGTGACATAAATTATATAAATATTCATTTAATATCATAACATTAATTTAATAATAATGTTCCTTTATTGATCAATTAATGATCGAGGAACACTGGCACAAACCTATAATTACTTTCCTCTTGTCTAGTTTGCTTGGTGGTACATATTGATTATCCTCAGAACCACCTATTTCATAATACAATTGTCCATATTTAATTAAAAGATTGATTATCATTATTTGTTATTTATAATTTCTGCATATCCAAACACATTGCATTATATATTTAAATATTATATTGTATAACATTAACTTACATATTTTAAGTCAATTCATATTCTAAAACACAACATTGATTAAGAAAAATTATAATAGCATTTCAAAAGAAATCACTATTTTTATTAACTTTATTAGCTATCATATAACATGAACCAAAATATAAAAACTTACGATATTAAAATAATGAAATTCCTAGCTTAATGAAAACTTAATTTAATAATCTTTCAAACAATATATATATA
>CANYBF011241081.1:0-15663 GCA_948192965.1 Dalechampia spathulata | reverse complement strand
TCCAAAATATGATTTTTCTGGAAAAATGCGAACTATGTGCGCCACACATGGGCTAAGTGTGGTGCACATAAATCAACATGTGGCGCACATAGTTGATGAACCTGCATAAAAATAAAATCTGTCAGCACAGAAATGATCTACAGACAAATTCCAGCAACTTTAATGAAGACAGTACCTCATTTTAACCTCGTTTCGGCCTCCGGTTTGATGAACCAAATGATTAATTAAGCAATTAATTGAAATAATTAATTTTAAGGCTAAAATCAAGTAGATCTGGATGATTTATGACAGATCCAGAACCCCAAGTACACGGAAAAGCTACTGGAGTCACTGGAAAATTCAAAACCAAAGCGGTTCGGATTGAAATAGGGTTTTTCTGTGAAAACTGAGATCTATGTGCGCTGCACATAGATCTATGTGTGCCACACATGAGGGACATGTGGCGCACATAGAGCCATGTGTGGCACACATAGCTTTGAAAACCGAAGCAAAACTAAAAATTTTTCAGCAAAAACCCTAGATCTGGCCCCGATCTAGGTAAATTGAACCCAAAATCAGATTTTTGCTCGTGGATTTGCTTCCAAATCATGAAAAACAATTTTAAAGTTAAAATTATTTTAGATCCAGTAAGTTTTAAGGCAGATCTAGGGACCCAATGCATGTAAAGGCCTTGAACGACCCTAAAATGGCAAGATCGGGAAGAAAATTGGAGTAAAAATGCGAGTTTCTTTGAAAACCGGAGCCTATATGCGCAGCATATAGGCCTATGTGCGCCACACATATGCTACATGTGGCGCACATAGGTCTATATGCGCAACATATAGACCCGAAAATTAAGAAAAATAGAAGGAAAATGAAGAAAAATGGGAAAATTACCTCTAGGCAGTGGGTTTCCTTCGTAGATCTTCTTTCCTTACGTGTTTTGGGAGCCTAACTAAAGCCAATTTGTCTCTAATTACCCTAGAAAAATTAATTATGTGTTTAATTAATTTTTGGGAGGATTTTGACAAAGTTTGGCCTGCCTTTTAGGCAAATTCGGGATCCCCAAAATGTTACCCCGAGCTCTATATTTATAGAAAAATTTTTGAGCGTGGCAATTTTGTAATTTTTGCACGGATTTGAAAAATTTTAAATCTATGTGCGCCACATATAGGGCTATGTGCGCAGCATATAGCCTATATGCAGCGCACATAGGTCTATATGCACGCGCATATAGTTTGGAAACCCTTGCGTAGGGCCCACTGCGATCACTTCCGGGATGTGCCCCGAAGTGTATAAGCATTATTCGACGTAAGGAACAACTTTATAGAAGAAAGTTTTTCCAAATTCGGTCCCGAAAGGGCTCCCGACCAAACATTTTTACTATGCAACGTGCGTAGCCTATAGGGCTATGCTACGCACGTTGCATTTTTGACCTATGCGCTCCGCCTCGTACGGGAGGAATGGGACATGTGCGATATGTTCAGGAAGATGCAAATGACATTTTGAGAAACTTTGCAGTTATAAGTTTTCTCAAATTCGGCCCCGAACACCGAGTTTTGCTAAATGGGCCCAATTTGGGCCCAATAGGCCCATTAAGGCCAAAACGTGGCATACGGGATGCCGTGGGTCATGCCTTGCGTAGGCACTAGCAGAAATGTGTTCTACGCGTCAAGAACACTCAAATTGGTGAATTCGGGCGGTGGGCCCACCTGGGTACTATTCATGATGAATAGTACCCTCATGGGCCCTACAGCATAAAAGGGCCTAAAAAGTAGCAAATAGCATGCCAAGCGTTCCGCCTCAAGTGAGGCAACAGATAGGGTGTGTTCTGTGTGTACAGAATGTATCAAAGTGGACTATAGTGGGAAGTGGGCCCCACTAGTGTTTAGCGGGCCCTACAATGCGGTGAGCCTAGAAATGTGGCATTCGGGATGCCACGGGATATGCCTTGTGTAAGGTAGTAGCGGAATGTATTATGTAAGTACAGAATACACAAAATAGGATAATTGGGGAAAGCGGGCCCCGCTTATGTACTATTCATGGTGAATAGTGACCTAAGTTCAAAATGCAATATTTTGCATTCTATGTATCCTACCACATGTAGGCAGGCATGAAAAGGTATTCTGTAAGTATAGAATACACAGAATTGGCTAATAGAGGTAGTGGGCCCCACTAATGCCCTAGGTGGGCCCCATAACTTAGTGGGCCCAGTTTGTGGCATTTAGGATGCCAAACGCTGTGCCTTGCGTAAGGCAACATGAAATTGCATTATGTATGTACAGAATTCCCAAAATATGAAATAGGGGCAGCGGGCCCCGCTATTGCTAGGTGGGCCCCACAGCGTGGTGGGCCCAGAAGGTGGCATTTGCGATGCCAAGTGTTGTGCCTTGCATAAGGCAACTGGAAAAGGTATTCTATAAGTACAGAATACACAGAATAGGTTATTGGGGCTGCAGGCCCCGTTTCTGTTTAGTGGGCCCCACCTGTGTACTATTTATGATGAATAGTACCCTGGGCCAAAAATGCAATGCTTTGCATTTCAAGTGATTTACCTTACGTAGACAATAGGGAAGGATGTTCTGCATGTACAGAACACTCAGAATATGTGGTGGGTCCCGCCAGGCGCCATGGTGGGTCCCACCAGTTCTGAGATGTTCTGCGCACCAGAACACGTAGAGGAAGACACAGAGGCCTATGTGCATAATCGGGGTCGATATCGGGGACTAAAACCAAGCTGAATCAACAGAAATCCGCAATTACGCGTGTGTGAAAAGTCAGGGTCAACAGGTGGAATGGTTTATTATTGTTATTTTATTGATTAACAAAAAAGATATTTTGATTAATCTATATGAAAGTTAAATTATTTACCAAGATAATTGCCAGTAATTATTATTTATTATTGTTAGAGTAATCAAATATTGATTGGATGATTTTATTTATCACTATATTTATTATGGTTAATTATTATGGATTTCCTTAATTGATTTCTTATTTAGTTATAATTATACTATAACAAGAAAATTGAATTTTGTTCATAATATTCTTATTATTGGACACCATTGAGTGTTATACTCAATGTTTATCATTTGATGAACACAGGCCAAAATAGTTCAAAAGGATGATTGGATCAATAAGGCATCAGGGTAATCAAGATACTCCAAGCTGCGTACGATCTTCAGAATACATTTTTGATAATATAATGTATTCCTAGCAAATGTTTTTTTTGTTAGTGCAACTATCATCGTATAATTATGGGTAGCAAAACATATTATGCTTGTAAACTTAACAAAGATGTTATGAATATCTAATGTGTAGCTTATGTAAATGTTATAAATAATGTTTATATATAAAAGGCTGTTAGATGGCATAATTTATATGATTGGTGATGTCAAAGCCACAGATTATAAAACTAATAGTTACAACAATAGACTGGATATATTCCATCATAAAAAAAATAGATCCTTTATAAAGTGATTACTGAATTACTAAACATACGATTTTTATTATTTATCATACGTGAGCATGTTTCACCAATTGGGTGTGACACGTTATAGTGGTATTAGAGTTATGATTTGCTCGTGATATTAAACTTAGAAATTATGGGATATTTTTATTTTACTGCTTATAAATGATATGTTGAATAGTTAGGAATTATGTTATAATCCTGATATTGATAGTATGATTTGATTAAATTTTGTTATGGAGTAGGTAGAAATGATTGATAGGGCTATGATAATTGGGGGTGAAGGCACAGGTAATCATGATTTGTAGGATGGTACATCTAAGGCTAGTAATAAAGCTGAGACCATATAGATACTAGAAGGGCAAGCTAAGCTAATTGAAAGGGTGCCTCCTACAGATCAACCAGCGGCATCCATAGTTGATCTGATAGCTACACATATAACTAATCTTTTATAGATGCTACAAGGTCAGACAACATCAGTTATTCAAGTGCAATCATAGACAGTCGAGAGAGCTTTAGCTCCAAAAGATTTTAAGAAGTTGAGCTCATATAGAGCAATAGATTTTTTTCTAGCACTATAAATCCTTATATTGCTTAAATATAGTTAGAGCAGACTAAACGGGTATTGAGGAAACTAGATAGCATAAATCAGATGAAATTTGCATATGCTATTTCACTACTCCAGGATGATGCATATGAGTGGTGGAAGATGGTGCTTAATAGCTTGGTTGAGCCACCAATATTAACCTGGGATGATTTTTAGAGAGAGTTTGAATAGAAATACATCCTTTTAAAATACATTGATAAGAAATTATAAGAGTTTCGTAGCCTGAGATAAAGAAACATAACAATAGTAGAATATAAGAGGGAGTTTACATGATTAGCTTATCATGTTACCAATATACTCATTACTGGCAAGAAGAGATGTAAATGGTTTGAGTACGGATTAAAACCTCAAATTTGGGCACTAATATAAAGATTTAATTATGAGGATTTCTTTGCTTTGATGGTAAATGCACTTGGGCAGGAGCATACTATTAATGAAGAGGAAGAATGTAGAGTTAAGTAAGCAAGGAAATGGGTAAAAGGTGCTAGTTTGTCTATCAGTTTCAATAAGAGAGGGAAGTTCAGAAGCCCTTCATACATAGGCAGATGAGTTATAGACCACTAGTACCTAGACGACCATAATTGAGCCTATTGTCTAGATAAGGTGACCTGGGGTTCTGACAGTGTCCTACTTGTAAAAAATAACATTCAGTGGTTTGTAGAGTGGGAACTAGAGTATGTTACCGGTGTGAAGGATCATGCCATTTTGTTAGAGATTGTACTACTTATGGAGTTATGCCTTTACACACCATAGTTGAGGGAGGCAACTATAGATAGAACACATTTGTTAGACTTCCTTCTATAGTTTCACATTCTAATGATAAAGGTAGAGGTAGAGGCAAGAGTAGATTCGAGATGGGTAAAGGCCATAGTCAGGGCTTAGTTAATCAAAGTTTTACCCATGGAGCTCTAACTAAAGTTTATACTACACGCCAACAAGAGGATGCATCAGTTGTGGATGTAATAGTTGGTAATTTCTTAATCTCTGATCATAAAGCATTGATTCTATTTTATCCTAGATCATCTCATTCATATATAGATGCTAAACTTGCTTCCATATCTAATTTGAAATATGAGAATTTACAGTATGATATTATGGTGTCTAGTCCATTAGGGCAAGATGTTATTGTTAGGTAGATATATAAGAACTACCCACTAAATATGCATGGTGTGAATTTTACATTTGATTTGATGGAAATGCCATTTAAAGAATATGATGTTATACTAGGGATGGACTAATTATCATAATATCAAGCATTGGTTAATTATAAATTGAAAATAGTGGTATTCAAAGATCTTATCTATACTAGTGTCAAGATACAAGCTTGTAAACCACCATCGATGATTATAATTATTTCAGCAACTACAGCCAAAAAATTATTAATATAGGATTGTGAAGCAATTGTAGCATATGTGATAGATACTCAGTTGGAGAGATTGAAGCTTAAAGAGATATCGATAGTTTATGACTTTCCAAATGTTTTCCTAGAGAAATTACCAGGTTTACCACTAGTCAAAGAGGCAGAGTTTGTGATTGAGGTAATTTTGGGTATAGAATCAATATCAATTATACATTATTTAATGGCACCAGTAAAATTGAAAGAGTTGAAGATTCAATTACAAGAATTATTAGATAAAGGATTCATTAGACCTAGTGTATCACTATAAGGAGAACCAGTATTGTTTGTTAAAAAGAAAGATGGCACGCTATGGTTATGTATAGATTACAGATAGTTCAATAAAATGATAGGTAAAAATAAGTATCCCTTACCATGAATAGATGATTTATTTGATCAATTGAAAGATACCATAATATTTTCAAAGATAGATTTATGATCAAGATATTATCAACTTTGGGTAAATGAAAATAGCATAGCAAAGACTGCATTTCAAACTCGGTATGGCCATTATGAAGTTTTTATAATGCCATTTGGATTGACTAATTCACTAATAATATTTTATAGCATTGATGAATACTATGTTCAAGTAGTATTTAGACCAGTTTATGGTTATATTTATTGATGATATTCTAGTGTACTTGCAAGATAGGGAAGAGCATAACTTGTATCTTTAGGTTGTATTATAGACATTATGAGAGAATTAAATATATGGGAAGCTATTTAAATATGATTTTTTCTTAGAACATGTGTCATTTCTTAGGTATATAATATTATTATATAGTATTAGAGTCGATCCTAGTAAAATTGAAGCAATTACTAACTAGAAACCATTAAAGAATGTTAACGAAGTTTGTAGTTTTCTTGGTTTGGTTGGATATCACAAATGATTTATCATAGGATTCTTTATGATGGTTATTCCACTTACCCAATTGCTTCAGAATAAGGTTCCTTTTGAATGGATGAACATATGTCAGAAGAGTTTTGATCGATTGAAAGAATGTTTGACTCAAGCTTTAAATGTTAACGTTGCCCACTCCAAGTAAAGAATATGTGATATATAGTGATGCATCTTTGAACAGGTTGGGTTATGTATTGATGCAAGATTAAAAGGTTATAGTATATACCTCTAGATAGTTAAAAACATATAAGAGGAATTACCCAACACATGATTTAGAATTAGCAGCTATAATATTTGCATTGAAGATTTGGTGACATTATTTATACGAAGAGAGATGCTACATATATACAAATCATAAAGCCTAAAATATTTAAGCACACAGAAAGAGTTGAATCTGAGATAAAGGCATTGGATAGAACTGTTCAAAGACTATGATTGCTTGATAGACTATCACCAAGGGAAAGCCAATCTAGTAACAAATGAACTTAGCAGGAAAACATTTACCAATTTATAGGTTACACCATTGATGTTAGTATGAGAGGTGCAACAATTGAATACTTTATTTGAATTCTAGCCAGATGGTACTACAATTGCATAGTTACAAGTGAAACCAACATTAATAAATTAGATGAAAGAAGCAGTAGTAAATTATGAAGAGTACAAAAAATAGGTTCAAAATATACCGACAGACAAATAAATATATTATTTTATAGATTATGTTGGATGACTATGATAGAAAATAAGGAGGTATATACTTGCTAATTAAAGGTTGAGGAAACATATCATTCAGGTATCATAAAAATGTATAAAGATCTGAAACAACATTATTGGTGGTAAAGGATAAAGAAAGACATTGTATAATATGTTGCTTGATATTTAACTTATCAACAGGTAAAAGTAAAACATCAAGTGCATGTAGGATTGCTTAATCCACTACCTATACTAAAGTGGAAGTGGGAGCGAGTTACTATAGATTTTGTAACAAGGTTACCTTTGACTCAAAGAAAACATTATGTAGTATGGGTAATAGTAGATAAATTGATGAATGGACTATGGATTAGAAAGGTTGGTAGAACTGTATATATAGAAGATTGTTAGACTACATGAAATTCTAGTATCCATAGTATCTAATAGAGATCCTTGATTGACTTCTTGATTCTAGGGAACTTTCTAGAGAGCTTTGGTAACCAGTACGCACTTTGGTATAGTTTTTCATCCATAAACAGATGGTCAATATGAGAGAATTATACATATATTACAATAAATGATTTAAGCATGTATCCTTGAATGGAAGGGTAACTGGGATAGATATTTATCATTGATGGAATTCACATATAATAATAGTTATCAATCTAGCATACAAAGGGCTCCATATTAAGTGTTATATGGAAGGCAAGCTAAGTTTGAGACTTATTAGGCCATTTGAGATCCTTGAATTGATTAGACCATTAGCTTATCAGTTAGCGCTACCACCAAAACTAGATAAAATACATAATGCATTTCATGTTTCTAAGCTTCAAAGGTACATATTAGATCCATCACATGTGATTCCAATAAAGGTCATAGAGATTCAATCTAATCTTATATATAGCTAAGAACCCATAACTATCTTGGCTATGGAGATGAAACAATTAAGAAATAAGTAAATCCCTTTAATGAAGGTATTATGGAATCACCACATAAGTTAAAAAGCGACCTTGGAATGAGAAGCAGATATAAGGCAACAATAACCCTAGTTATTCACAAACTAGCAAGATTTAAATTTTGAGATAAAATTTTCTTTAGGGAGAGAGAGTTGTCATGACCACTAACTTGGTATTTTATTTATTTAATTAATCATTTAGTAATTAATTATCTATTTAGTCATTATTAATCTAAATGTTATTTATTTATTTATGTATTTATTTATACATGCATAAAGAGGCATGGTTAATAATTTTAATTGAATCATGAGTATTTGATTATGATATAGTTGAGGTGTAAAGCTGGGGTAGTATAATGATGAATAATATGAAAGAATGAAGGTTTAATTTGTTTCCTTTATAGATAAATTAATTAAACTAAAGAAAAATATGTTATTAAGATAAGTTATTATGTCTTAGAATAAAATTATGGATTATGAATAAATAAAATTATAATGAGTAGGAAATATTGTAAAGAGTCACAATGAATTTAAATAGTAAATTAAATAAGAATGTTTAAGTCATCGTATAATTATTTAATGAGATGAATGAATTTGTATTGGTATGTTATGTGTAACTTAATTGCATCAATTAAATCAATACAAGATAAGTATTAATTAATTATAATAATTTACAAGTTAATTTAGGAAATTAAAGTAATAATAATAATAATTAAAGTAAGTGGAGATATTGGTAGAGGCTGGTAAGATGGTACTGGAAAGTTCTAGCCCTTATCGCGAAGAAAATTATAATTAGACAAGGAGTTGAGAAACGTTACTTACCATTTTAGAGTTACACCATTGGAAACAGATAAGAAATAAGAAGGGAGTTTTATAAAGAGGGAGATGCTAGGAAGGGGTTTGCTCCTGAGGATTTAGGTTAGCCACCACCTTATATATAGCTACTTTTGTTAAGGTTAGTGAGTCAAACCCCTTGTTGTGTAGGTAGAATCATTTACGTGCAAGATATTTAGTTAGTGATATATAAGCTGGATGGAAATTGGATAACCTTATGTAAGTGTGATTGTGTGTATGGTAAATGAATTATGTGACTGATGGTTTTTTAATAGTGTATCCATACATCAATCTTGCTAGAAATTGGACTGAAATTATTAAACTAAACTAGAAAGAGAAATGGAGGTAGCACACCAATCTTGAAAATGAACAATTTCAAGATGATGAGATTGAATATGTAATTAAACTCTAATGCTTGGAGTTATGTTAAAGCACTAAGACTGATGTAGTTATATCTTGACATGCTTCTCTTTTGTTTAGGTGTAAATAATCATTAGTTAAAGTAACAGTTACCTAAAGCAGTGAACATGAGCATGCTCTAACTAAACGGGTCATTATTATCAATAAAACCTAGTTCTTTTCTATGTGTAATCCTTGTTTGATGCAAGATGTGCAATGTGGTTAAAAGGATTGTTAATCTTAGGAATCATACAATTGAACAATTATAGTTAATATTAATGAATTGGCCACTTCAAAAATTGATTTTTCCTAAATAGCTTATTTAACAAGAAGTATACGTGCATTAAAGTTGAATTGGTAGATTTCATAATTGAGGATAACACTCTTTTAGGAGTGGCACCAGTAACCTTTATGAGTTTTAAAAAAAATAAAAAAACAATAATAATAAATAAACATAATATGAAATAAGGTAGGTGATTGTTGAATGTGTTGTTTTTATCAGAAACTCTCTAATGGACTTTGAATGAAAATAAAATCCCTCTAGGGATCCTCATTTATGAGCTTTGATTTTGTGCAAATTTGATAGTGTAATTTAGAGGCATTAACCTGTATTGGTAAGAGTATGAGACTGCTTATATGTTGATTAAAATTAATGCTAACCTTGGTGTAATTGAGTGACACTAGCTTTGGCATATAGCTAATTAAATCAACTACTTGTTACCCTCTATTCATGACATTGAAAATATAATTAGAGGTAATGCAATAAAATCAAAAGAACCTACTGAAACCTTGAATTTTAGGCAATTATGAATGGTACATGGTTACAATTGCCTAAAGAGTAAGTACACTTTGAGTTGGTTGCATATTATACATATAGCAGTGATAGTTTGTAGTTATTAAACATACCAGGTTTGGGAAACAATTAAGGTGTCAATGTTAAATTCTAACTTGGGTTTGTTTAGTTAATATAATGTCTCCAACTGCAGCTGCTAAATGAAAATGTGTAAATATTAAATAAAGGATGATATATATATATATATACACACACACACACATTATGTATGTGTCCATCTTATAGGCTAGGAACATCACTTATTTTGCATCTTGTGGTGGTTGAAAGATGCAAGAATTGTAATCTTCCTAGCACACATTAAATTTATAAATTATTATATGGCTTTTAACTTGACATTAATACCACTAAGTTAAGCAGCCCAATACTAGATTTAAACAACTTATAGTTACTTAAATCTACAAGTTGATCATACACTTAAATTTGATACATCATGGAGATAAGATTGCAACTTACTAAGAATTGGATACGCATGGTTTAGATGTTTAAGGAAAATATTTGTATAGTTCTGTGCAGGATTGCTGACTAATAAATCTAATGTTAACTTCACCTTGCACAACGAATTAATTTATTGTAAAAAGAACATTAATTACTTAATATATAGGTGTTAGACTATTAACTATAAAACTTATGATGATTGGTTATAGTTGACATAAGAGTATTAACTAGGTGCTAAATGTATGATTAACTATAAAAATGCTTTACTCAAAAAAATATAATATATATTTACCAAAGCAATATGAACCAAAGATTTCATATAGGATGTTAATTGCATAAAGATACTATTTGAATGAAACAATTTATTCATAATGAAAGAATTATATCAGGATTAAAGCAAATAATATATCTGCATAATAAGGAGTCATTGACACCCTTACATTTATAAATAGAGTAGCAAGTCAAAATTTAGGGACCAAGTGTCTGAGTGGAGTAACCAATTCATTTTTTTAAACTACCTAAGAATGATATCATCATAACATATAAATGTATTCTTAAACTATGCTTAAAATCCATTCTAAATACTTAGTAGGTGTAAACAAATTAGAAGTTTATGTAATATATTATAAGTGAATGAAGAAAAGATAAGATAATTATGAAATTGATGAGCTATTCAAGAATAATAAGTACCTAAATTGTGATTAAGTAGTAGATTAACGTTAAGTAGTACATGACACAGGCTTGATGAATATACATATACGGAATAAAATTTTAGCATAAAGTATATATTAATTGAAGGATACATGAATGATAAAAATATGCAAAAAAATGATCAAAATAATTACATGAATAATTTGATTAAAATATTAAAAAGAGAATTTATGTAAATAGGCAAAGATAGCAAAAGAGACGCCACTCTCACTTTACAAGCGAGTAAAGGCAAGGCAAAAATAGGTTTATGCCTAATAATAATTATATGGTAAATGAATTATGGGTAAAATAAAAAAGCTTAATGATTCAAGCTTTGGAATGCAAAATATTATGTGTATTTGATTATTATTCATTAATCATGGTTTTGTGATATATGGATATTCTGGATTGTTATTGATTCACAGTTGTGCCATTGTTACTGATTTAAGCTTCATAATGCAAAGTGTTATGAATATTTAATTATCTTATATTGATATTGGATATGTGATGTATTAACATATTTTGAGATGTTATTATTTACAATTGTACCGATATCACATAGTTTCATATATGATAAAATCATGACATTCTGGAGAAATAAGAGAGCTACAATTATATATATATATATATATATATGTATGTATGTATAATATATATACAAAAGGTGATACAAGGGAGGTGCTAGTATACTTATATATTGAAATGATACATAAACAGAGAAATATCGAGATAAAGAACACATAAGTATTAGGAATAAAATTAATAAAAATATTTTCTAACAGATCGTGTAGAATCAAAGATAGAAATTGTTATGATCATAGAGATA
The DNA here is from genome assembly GCA_948192965.1 of Dalechampia spathulata. Taxonomy (NCBI): domain Eukaryota; kingdom Viridiplantae; phylum Streptophyta; class Magnoliopsida; order Malpighiales; family Euphorbiaceae; genus Dalechampia; species Dalechampia spathulata. Next base: position 3,635 of record CANYBF011241081.1, on the reverse strand, counting down.
TGATAAATTCATAGAAAAAGGTGAATTCATAGAGAAATTATGAAATGGCAGAGAATAAAGGAATGCAATATACATTTGCATTCATTATCACATAACATATCATTTTTACATCAGAAGAAGAATCAACTATAAATTTACATTCATTGTTGCTAAGCGAGTTATCGTTATTATTGATTGATAGAGCAAAATTTTAACTGATTTATAGGAAAATTGACAAGTATATAGAGTTGGTAGAATAAATTTATTATTTATTATTATAACAATCCAATACTGGTGGAATGGTTTATTATTGCTATTTTATTTATTAACAAAAAGATATTTTGATTGATTTATAGGAAAGTTGAATTGTTTAATAAGCTAGTTGTCATTAAGTATTATTTATCATCATTAAAGTAATTGAATATTTATGGGATGATTTTATTTATTGCTATATTTATTATGGTTAAATATTATGGATTTCCTTAATTGAATTCTTATTTAGTTGTATTTATACTATAACAAGATATTTTATGCTTGTAAATATTATGGGTAGTAAAATATTTTATGCTTGTAAATTTAGCAAAGATATTATAAATATTTGATGTATGTCTTATGTAAATGTTATAAATAATGTTTATATACAGAAGGTTGTTAAATGGCATACCATATTCATTATGTGAATGATTTATACAATCAATGATACCAAAGCCACAAATTATAAAACCAATAGTCATAAAAATATATCAGATATATTCTATCATTAAAAGAATTTTCATAAATCCTTTGTAAAGGGATTAGTGAATTCTTAAACATAGGGATTTTATTAATCACCTTATGTGAGCATGTTTCATCAATCCAGTGTGACATAAGGTGCTAAAAAGGTTTAATATGGATCTTTCTAAGAAGGATTTTATTCCTATAGTGCATGGGAAATATCCTTCTAAGACTTGGTGTCTTGAGACATAAGAGGAGAGAGATCACACGAATAAGATCTCATATGCATCTATAATTGGATTTGTCTTATATGCTATATTATGACTAGGTTTAATGTTATGGGCAGGGCTTTTATCGTAACCTAGAGCAAGGCTTACAACAAACGGCATCATGGGCTTACTTGAAGCAAAGTGCAATCTCCTCAAAGGCTCCCTTGAAGAATGATATGAACCCATTAGGTTTGTAAGATGAAGTCACCACTGGATGGTTCTAGAATTTTGTTCAACCAACCTATAGCATGAGTGTTAAGTTATACCCTTCAAAGATAGGTTCTAGTGGTGAAGATATATTCTTTTAGAGTTTCAAGTTTGATGTTACCATTTTGATGGAATTGATTTACTTAGGCAGGCATATGGATAATCATAAGGATGAATAAAGGAAATAACATAGTATGACAACAATCATCATAGATATAGCATGGCAGCATAGTAATAAAAAGAAAGAAATAATGGTCCACAAAAAGGGAATAGAGAGGTAAGGCGATACATGATGAATAAAGCTAAACATACATGCTATAGGGAATAAAATAGTGGCCTATTCTATTATAAAAGATCTTTGATGATATAAAAATCTAAGACATTAAGCAACATCTCCTCTACTTAGGGAAAAATGGATCTTAGGTAGCACGAGCCAAATAAACAATCAATATTAAATAATAATGAAAAATGTGGGATACGATTGACCAATCCAATACTTTAGGCAAACATGAATCACAAGTCAAGGTCCATTGAATGTGATGATAACATTCATAAAAAATGCAATAAACATGAGTTGAGTCATGTAAATATTATAAAAATGATCAAGAGCTCCTAAAATCATACTTAGTAAGTCATTTAGGCTTGATTTACCTCTTGATTCATATTTAATCATCCATAGCCTGGAAAACAAATCAAATGACATTTAATTTGAAAATCAAGTGAAAATCAATTAAAATAATTGAAAATCAACCTTTAAGCAAAAACTTATCAAAGAATCCAATTGGAAGATCTCAAGATCATCACATACCACTCAAGAATAAGTTAACATTAAAATTTGATCAAGATATATCAAGTGTCAAATAACAATTAAAAAGAACATTCAATCAAAGATTAAAGTAAAATAAATTGAGTTTTAGGTAAAAATCAATAAAATGATCATGAGAATCAAATTAGAAGATTCTAATATTATGACAAATTAATTGGAAATGATTCAACATCTAATTTGAACCTAATTATGTTAAAATCAAATTAAAATCAAATTAAAAGTAGCATTTAACTTGATAATTAGCTTTTAAGTCTACGTTAATCAAATTAGAGCAATGTTTGATGAATTCAAGTTATTTGGATTACTATGAAATTATAAATGCTACTGAAAACTTCAATTAGCATAAAAAATGAGAGAAAATGAGTGAAAAATTATGAAAATTTGGTTACTATGTATGCAACATATAGCATGACATGGGTAACATGTACTAAAAAAGAAGGTTATATATGCAACATATATAGTGATGTGTGCTACATATACAATGATGTGCACTAACATAGTTTCACATAAACAAGAAAAATGAGTTTTTAAGTAAAAACATGAATTAAATCACAAAAACAAGGAAATATATGATTGTTACATATTATTCTAGCTATGTGAGAACTAAGCATGCTACTGTTACATTCATGATTGAGGCTAATCAAGCACAAATCAAAGCAAAATCATAAAACCCATTAAGCAAATCAAGAGAAAAGAGGAAGGAAGAATCATTACAACACTCAATAAAGATGGTTAAGCCTTAATCTTAATTCCAAAACATGATTAAGGATTTAAGTGAGGATTAATTAGCTTCTAAATCCTAATTTTAAGGTGATATGTGTAGTATATGGTGCTATATGTGTATTATATAATGCAAAAACATACTAAATGCACAACATGTAGCAGTATAAGCATAGCATATTAGGGAAAACACCTTATATGCGCCCTACACTTAGAGCACCTAGGGATATGCTCCTTATGCTCTCTAGTCCTCATTTATGCCAAAATGACATGATGATATATGGAGCATGTTAGATTTTCATGGGAAAAGGCCATGCACTATGTGCATTTTAATGAAATATACGAAGCGTGTCACATCCTCATTTTTAGTGTGAAAATTATTAATGATTTAGGTGATGAAATTATACCATATACGATAAAAAACAGGATAATGACATGGAATTATGGAAAAATACACATTTCAAGGTGAAAATTATAAATATTATGATAATGATAGGAAATACCTATTAAGATTAAGAAATGATGATAAGATGATAGTAGATTAAGTCAAATTCGAAAAATAAGCTCAAACGTGTAAAATTGGATCGAGTGATAAATTACACATATATCGAGGTAAGAATATTTATGTATGCATGGAAATGCATGCAATTGAGGAATTAAGATAAATTATGATTGTATTTGGAGTATGCATAATTTATAAATTAAGTATGATTAAGGATCGTATAAATGAATTATATTAGTGAAAAATGTACGTATAATATATATACGTATAAAAATAATTATGGATTAGTGAATAATGGAATATTAAATAAGGAAATTGGAATATATATGTCTAAGATGATTTATTTAACATAAGATTTAAAGGTATAGAAAAAAAGTATAATGGAATTTAGAAATTTATTTATGATGTCATAAATGAA
>CANYBF011240905.1:0-26476 GCA_948192965.1 Dalechampia spathulata | reverse complement strand
AATAACTTCTGTGTGGTAATATATTATATGGATTTCTTATAAGTGATAATCGTGCAAGGTTTAAATAAGTACTTTGGCAGTACATCAAATATTGATAAAGTATCAACTTGTAATAATATGTGTATGAAAATAACACTAAGTATGGTATGTATTGTTTCATGATTGCTTAAGGTTATTGGGGACCGTACTTATGATATTTTCACACTAGTTATGAATGTATGGAATCTTTTGTTGGATGATTATTAATTTTCTTGTTGGAAAATTTGTAATCATTCGACGGGAGCATGTTACGCAGCCAGAAGTCATGACAGTTATTAAAAGATAAATACTATTAATTTGATTTGTAATTGTTAATTAATAATTAATAATTATTTTATATTTTATGATATATTTATTAAATTTATAAAATATTTCATATTATTAATATATAGTTTAATATTTTCAAACTCATACTATAAATACCAAGTGAAATAGATTGATTTAGCACACCTATTGCAAATTTTTAATTAATATTATAAAAGAGAAGATGAACAAGTAAAATGATAGTTTTATCATTTCTCTAGATTTATTAAAATTAATTTTAATTATCAAATAGTAATAATTTTAATTTATAATAACTAATTTCTATTTAAGTATTCTATTCAAAATTAAATATAAATATGAATTATTTTTATTAGAAATGATTAGTTTTAAGAAAATAAAAATTTATTAATTAATCTAAATTTGCTAAAACTAATTATATTTTATTTTAATAATATAATAGTAATATTTTTAATTTATAATTTCTATGATAAAATTATATTAAAAAATATTATTTATAATTATTTTTAAAAACATGAGGTATTTATTAAAGTTATAAAATATTATACATTGTTAACATATGATTTAATTTTTTCACTAAAACTCCTATGATTATTTAAGATTTAAATAATCTAATTATCTAAATTATTAAAGGTTTAAAAATACTAATTATATTAAATTTGTAATAAATAATTTATAAAAATTAATTTTATTTTATTTTAATTATCTAATAACAATAGTTTTAATTTATAATAATTATTTTTTATAATAAAATTACATAAATAAAAATATTATTTATGGTTTTTTTTAAATATGAAATATTTATTAAAATTAAAATTCTTAAGTGATAACAAGAAACACCTGATAAGCATGAATAAGGATATTAAACAATATTTTTTACAAACATATAATGTTTAAATGATAAATATTTTACAAACATATAATGTTTAAATGATAAATATTGATTTAAAAATATAAAAAATTTTAAAAAATAGAATACGAAATTATGATAAATGATAAGTAAAATAAATTATACTAACATGCAACTTAGATTATAGAAGTCTTAGAAGTCTAATAATGATAATAGTTATCAAAATTTTTGGGCATTCCAATACTTTTTGAAGCACTAATTCAAGAAAGAGAATGATAGAGATTTAACATGTTAATCATTTTAATAAAAAAGAGAATGAATTATAATTTGAGATAATTACAAAAAAAATAAACTTATTTTTGTGAGATGAAAAAAATATTATTTTCAAAAATGTTCATAAAAATCCGGTAATTGTATAAAAAAATTCATTTTTATTAAATTATAAAAGATTTCATATTATAATTATCTTAAAATAGCTACAAAAATTTGAAAATATAATGAGGAAATAATTTATGGAGATCCTATAAAAGAGAAATTTGGGGTGGGCGGGCCACTTTGAACTGAATTTTTGTTCAGAGCCCAATCTCACATTTGAATGTTAACATCCAATGCATTTGTCCGCTTTCATGGAAAAATAACCAAGTCGTTTTGTAGTCTTCTGTAAATGGATAAAGTCAGCTTACTCCTGCTGGACCTGTTAAGAATCGTAGCAGTCTTGCCAGTTGAAGCTGAAGGAAGCTGGACCAATTATTCAATACCATATGTCTCTTACTGTGTTTGAATTGGCCTCTTTTTCCCTCAGGTTAGGCAATCGAGGATGTTTAGACGCCAGGAACTTGATTATTTTCAAAGCAGGAACAAGAAAAATGAAGAAAGAAACGATGGAAATTTGTTCCGTCAATCTGCTAGAATGAAGGTAGAAACTATGGTTGTTTGGTTTCTGAAAATTGACAGGCGTAGTTGGCAAGGCATAGTGAGTCTTTGTCTTTACTGATTGTGTTGGATACCCTCATTTCCATGAACGCTAAAGCTGTTGTTTTTTCCTTTCTCTATATATAGAGACGTGAGGACGGGAAAATGGGAAGTAGAATTGCAGAGAACTTCTAGAAAACATCTTCCATGGCTCCTTTCTTGCTGTGTCTTGGACTTGTAATTTCTCTCCTTGGAGAAGCAGGTATGTTTACAGCTTTAGTATTTGCTGATCCTACAATTTAACTTGAATCATGAAATGATCATCTGTTGGCTTATTTTGTTGCAGATGCTCAATCCATAGGTGCCTGTTATGGAAAGAATGGCAACAATTTACCATCTGAAAAGGAAGTTGTGGGTCTGTATCAAACTAACAGGATTGGAAGAATGAGGATTTATAATCCGGACCAACCAACGTTGCAAGCTCTTAAAGGAACAAACATCGAGCTTATCCTTGGAATCCTCAACGATAATCTTCAATCCCTTGGTGATCCTACAGCAGCAAGAACTTGGGTTCAGAACAACGTTGTGCCCTTCGCATCAGATGTCAAAATCCGATACATTGCTGTTGGAAACGAGGTACGACCTGGGGATCCAAATGAAAAAAATGTTCTACCAGCAATGCAGAACATTCAAAATGCCATAGTATCAGCTAATTTACAAGGTCAAATCAAGGTTTCTACCGCAATTGACACAACCTTGCTGGGCAACGCCTTTCCTCCATCAGATGGAGTATTTAGCAACAGTGCAAATGCATATATAAAACCAATCATTGACTTCCTAGTGAAAAATGGATCACCACTTCTTGCAAACGTGTATACTTATTTCAGCTTCACGGATAACCCGCAAAGCATCAGTCTAGAATATGCACTGTTCACTTCCCCAGGAGTTGTGGTGACAGACAAGCAATATAAATACCAGAACTTGTTTGATGCATTGCTGGATGCCCTTTATGCTGCTCTGGAGAAGGCAGGTGCTCCCGATATGCAGATTGTTGTGTCAGAAAGTGGCTGGCCATCTGAAGGTAGCGACGCGGCAACGATTGCTAATGCAGGAACTTACTACAAGAATTTGATCAACCATGTAAAGCAAGGGACTCCCAGGAAGCCAGGAAAGGCTATAGAGACCTACTTGTTTGCAATGTTCGATGAAAATCAGAAGGCAGCTGGAATTGAGCAGCATTTTGGCGTCTTTCTCCCCAATAAACAGCCCAAATATCAGCTTACTTTTGGCTGATAGAAAAATCGATTAGCTATATCATTCTGCGTACTCAATAAGACTATATGTAGACCATGACGCATTAATATAAATAAGTTTCCAGAACATGGCAGTTTAAACTTCAGTTCTCCTGCTTTGTTCATTACAATGATTTGTCTGATGCAGAATCTTTCTATTGTTAAGAGAACACAGAGATGAACCATGTAGAGATTCTTACAAGTCTTTGCCAGCATAAGATTTCTTTAAAACTAACACGACTAGCTGCATATATCTGCGATGAGCCAAAAGTTCTATGCTTTAACAATTATTAAACAGTATATGCAACTATCGTATCTATGCCCTTGATTTTTCAGCCAACAATGCATTGAATTCTTGTCTCAGACTATCATATTGCAAGCTCAAGCTCTTAAAGTTTTGCCTTTTCTCCTCTGGAATTTCCCTCGTTTTCTTCTCCAGGTAAAGCTTCAGTGTTTGTATTTGGCTCTTTAGTTGTTGAATCTTTCTCGTCTTCTCCTCATGTTGCTTCTGCAGTATTTCCAATTCTGACAGTTTCTTGGCTGTAAGAATCATGAATTCAATTTCATTATATTGTCAAAACACCAAATGAAACACAGGGTATAGATGGATGGAATTGGCGGTACCTTCCATACTTTACATTACACAGCTTCAGCTTCCTGATGGGAACAAATTGTATTAGCAGTCCACTAATCCATAGTTAACAATCTCTAACACACCCATTAATGTAACCTAATGAAGATTTAGACTATCTGAATTAGAAGATCAAGTGATGAGATTACCTGCTAATAAATGCACAAGTTGAAGATGGTGTTAACAACGGAAAACCATATCAGAGAAAAGGAAGACATCAAATTGGTGGAACTAAGAATGGAGATTTGATTGCTAGTCAAGAAAAAGCCCCAATGAAGCTGTATGTAGAGCATGTCTCCCAGGTGTTGGACGGGGGACCCTTTAAAGGACACATACCCTGCTGCACCTCAATGTAGAGGCCTCCATTTGGATTCACCATGCATGCATAACAAATGTAAAGAAATGAAGAATCATTGTTCATCTTTGTCTCTTATGCCAAATAAAAAGCTTCGAGAAACCAAGCAAAAAACGAAAAAAAAAAAAGATGAACCTTTGATTTGTTTTTCTTGTTGATCTGGTTCAATACCAAGTACATACATGACCCAGAAAGAAAAGAATTTCAGCAGAAAACGTTATAATGCGACGAGTACATTAGTGGTGGATGTAGGGCAGGGAGAAGTTGTAACTTTCAGCCAAATTGCAAGAATCAATGATGAAGAAGAGATCGTCAAATTCTCACCCGTAGATTCTGGTAACAGATACTTGCCGGGCCATTGATGTGAAACTCTCCCATTGCTCTCTTACTCTACCACAGGTTTTGCCTCTTCGGTATTTGCGAGATACAATTGGCATGGCCACACCTTTTCCTTAGCCAAAGCTGATATCAGGCAAACAACCAGCAGCACCGTCATGTGACATGGTTTTGACCACTGAATGATAAGATACAGTTTGCATAAAAATTTAATCCAATGTCCTGAAATGAATCTAAAAAGATGCTTGTTAAATCATTGCTAGATTTAATATCTGAAAACAGGTTGATTCGATATTGTTAGTTAAATAAACTGAAGTTATTTAAAAATTTTCATTGGATTGTACGAACAGGAGAAGTACTGAAAGTGATGAAATAATGGAGATAATGGGCTTAGTTTACAGGGTGAAGGAGGAGTTGGGTATCGCCTTTTTGAATATATTGGGCCGTAATGATGATAAGCGACGCAGTATGGGACCATGGCACTCACAGGTTCTGACGCCAATTCTCGTCAAATACTACTTGATTTTCAAGTCCGAGAACCCTCGCCATTGACCAGACTTGGATTTGGCCCACCTCTGCTGAAATCTGCCATCCTTCTCTACTCTTCCATTCTTGCAGCCTCACATTGGTAATTGAATTCTGAATCACACTCTATCTCTAAAAATTTGGATGAATGACGTTTTGACGTTTTTATTGAAGCCATGTTGACAGTTTTAATTACAAGTTTAAGGTAGCAGTCAGGATCTTGGGAGGTATGTGGACATGTCTTACTCTGATAGTTTAGTCGGATGTTATCATATTATTAATTGTTGATTATTTTATGAGCAAAAGGAAATACAGGAGGAAATGTTGATATCTGATAAAAGACAAGAATGGTGACAAGCCATGGTCGTGGTCCATGTGCTTCTCTACTACGAGACCTGGTAGGAGAAATTGTTTTGACAAACAAAATTCAAGGATGATTTTAATCATGGAAAACGACCCCCATCACCCAACACAATCATCCTGGATTAATTTGGTTGGTTCCACACTTTACCTGTTAGTCAATCCCTGCAAGTAACCGATGTAATCTATATATTAAAACATGAATTAGATCCAAGTTTTTTCAATGTTCATGAAAGGATTAAAAGAAAGGGAAGTGTATTCGAGCTACAAGTGTTGCACATGCAGAAGTATAAGAAATGAAAAATAAAACAGGGGGGAGACAGTGAAACAGAGGCATCCTGGCAGCAATATACCAAAGATTGAGAAACAAATATTTTCAACGAGGTGAAAGGGAAAGCAGAAGAGTGAGTGTGTGACATGCTCTGTTGGCATCTTTATGCAAAATGTCAGCACCCATGTGACAAGAATGGACCTTTCCACCGCATGTGGGGTTACAGAAATAAAATGAGACAAAAGAGTCCTCTAAAAGTATATGCCTTTGATCATATCAAAGAAATCATTTTCCCATTTTTGCATGTTTGGTTGATTATTCCAAAAAGTGGGTAATCAAATAATATTCATAACAACTACTGTACAAAGAAATTCACTTGATTGAAAAAGCGCAAGGCAGATAATAATGATAGTAATAATTCAAGACAGGATAATGGGTTAACATCGTCCATCAACTCAGTTCTTGCATCGCTAGTTCTGCATGGAGTTGATGGTATTTCAGTTTTCATTCAACTATAACATCATTGCTGTGCTCCAATACAAGCTATATACATCTGAGGTTTGATCTTTGTATGCACATACTACTAACAAGTGCAGTTTATTACAGGCGGAGAAAGGTAAAACAACTGCAAACATGTATACTTCACATTGTACCAAGGGTCATTATCTTTACTTCTGATTCAGTTTGTAGACCAGAACACAGCCTACAAAAGAGCACCAAGTTAAAATAAAAAAGAAAAACGCAAAAAAAAAGAGAGAGAGAGCCCCCTGCTTAAAGTAGTTCATCTATCCATCATGTACGTAATATGCTGTTCCTGTGACTAGTGGTATTGTTTTGATGATGGCTATCTTGTACAGATTTTCTCTATAGATCTGAACATCCACTTGGTGCAAGTATCTACAGTAGCTTCCTTGTATTGTATTGTGCTCTACAATTGGATCAAAAGAGGAGGCATGATAAATCAATAAGATTATATCCTATTTGATGAATGTAGGTCCAAACTGAGGAAAATTATGAGGAGCCATAACCTCTTACCCTATCAAAGTCAATCTGTTTCGCAAGCTAAACCTTATTACCTACATTATAATACTGGTTTCACGTCCAACAAAACAAGAAAGATATCAGAATCCAACGACTTTTACTTTTTAGACTTCATAACTAGCCAGCATTCCTGAAACTAATAATGGATAGAATTATGCAGAAATAGCAAGTAGGAAAAAAAGTAAGAACCTGCACATTTTGAATATTATTTAGGAGAAGCAACGTCAACAGAAGAAGCTGTTGACACTGATGCACTAATTTCAAAAGATTTAGTGCTAGAGATCTCAGAGCTTTCTTTGACTTCCGCCGGACAGATGGAGGATTCTAGATTAACCAATGGTTTTGTAGGGGAAGCGAAAGGACTTTCGGGAAGACTATGTTCTACAATACCTTCACAACTGAAAAATGGAATACTTTAGGCTTCTGAATTCTGAAGTAATAGAAAACTTTTTGCAGAAATTTGATTTCCATACCGTTCATTGGCTTCACATCCTTCAGAATTGCTGCTCTCCACGTTGCCACTGACTGTATCATCACTCTGGATGGGATTTCCTTCATTATGAGTGTTCTGTACAGCAACAGTAGATGCAATGCTAGTGGATGGGCTGTCACTCTTGTCTGCCACAAGAACAAAATTTACCAGGTTCTGAGTTTTGACTGACATACACCAAATACCAGCTGATATGGAACAAGTACCACAGATTAGCCAACCTCCTAATACATCCTGATTCTTAATATCAACAGTACGGATTGGATCGAGACCAACTGAAGCATGAGGCAAAATTGATACATCAGCGGATAGGCCACGCTGGTGATGGTCGATATTTCCTCTCAAGTCTGGAAGTTGTAAACTAATCAACCTTCTCCCTTGGAATTCAATTGCTTGCTGCAACTCAGCTTGCTGCTCCAACTTTTTCCTCAGCATTATCTCCTGTGAATTATTGAACATTCTAGATCCTGCAGACACAAAAATAGAGAAATTAAATAGAAGGAAGATCATTGCTTCATCTGTTTTCCTAATGGAAAAATATTGAAGGTAGAAACAATTCCATAAGTTTCCCCTGATGTTACAGTCAAATGCATGCTAATTTACTTACCAAGGTGGAGGTCATATAGCTCTCTAGGATTGACCCCAGAAGGACTATAACAAGGAGAAAAACTGCCCCTATCCATTAGTTGGTGCTGCACATGCTGTTGCCTCCTGCTACCAGTCCAACAAGTACAATCAAAGATACAAGGGACAAGAGGGAACAAGAAAGAAATAAAGAAACGATACCAATGTCATACTTGTTTGCAATTTTTCCTTTTTCCTTGTATGGCTTGACAAGCACACGTGAATCACAAATAAAATGAGGATTGCCCCTCGACAGTATATGTTTCACGGTATCTGCATGCACAAAGGTAACAAACCCAAACATACGCTTCTGCTGGTATGGAATTCTGACATCTTGGACTGGACCAAACGTGCTTCAAAACATAAAAAAAAAAAAAAAGAAAAAAAGAAAAACAAGTATCTTAAGTGTGTAATTCAAACAGAGCTCCCAGCAAAACCGTTAGTAACAAAGAATCCTAAATAGACCGCCAAACAAACGGCTTCATATTCTGCAGCAAGATAACTAATACCATTACACTTTACATAAAAATGGTAACATTATCATCCCTTGTATATATGATCAATTTTACAACCAAAAACAGTAGGACATCAACTCCATAAATACTCCTTGCACAAATGGCAAGTAACAACTTAGACACCATTCTAATCCTTTCATTTTTAAAGTAAACCGAGAAAATGACTAAATGCCAGCATGTAAAATCGTGCTGTTGATATGCAAGATGCCACAAAGGCAATTATATTCAAAACTGAGTATGCACGTCACCGCCCCTAGAAGCTGTGTATGCAAATAGCTGCCACCATTTTAAAGTGCCTATAAGTTCAAGTAACTGAAGCACCATGAATCTACTGACAAAATATTTTGGCTATTAACATAGAAACAATAAGAATATCATAAGTTTAACTGAGGCATCCGGAGCATCAATTCTTGAAAGCAACACACAGGCTGCTGTATATTCTGACGTTAACTAGTAACTAGAAACAATTTTTCAGCTTATACATGCCTGTTGATTTTGCAGACCATATGCAATAAATTACCTGAAATAATTTGAGACGTCTTCATCTTTAAAGGTGCTGTCAGCTGGGAAAGTCAAATAGATCTGCTTCGAAGCTGAGTTTGCCTTTTCTTCCATTGCCATTGCCATTGCCATTGCCAAAAAGTCATTCCTTTCAGGACAGGACTGTCCAGATTTGTGAAATTCATTAGCCATCATCGCTGATGCTATCCCCACTCTGAACGCATCAAATTCATACACCATTAGCAAAATACAAATCAGAAACACAAATTAAGATAAAGGCCTTAAACAATTAACAAGAGAAATGGTATGTCGAAAGATCCTCAATCCAGGAAAGAAAAGAAACTTATTTTAGAATATTAGATGTCCCGTAACTTAACATAGGTATATAATCATATGTTTCATCTAAGATTCTGCAACTCACATCAAACCAACAGCTAACCCAAGCCAGGCTGCTACTAAGAGTGAGATGATAAAAAGGGAAAGCCAAATATTCTACAGCAAGTTAAGAAAGTGAAACACAAGGAAATATGTACTCCAAAAATGATTCACTAAGACTTCCATGCTAGCCAAATAAGAATTAAGAATTGTCCTAATACCTATGCTAACAAACTCACACCAAGAAAAAATGGTAAATGCATGCCGAAACCAAAATTTGAGATAAGCAATTGTACAAAAATGCTAACATGTCTAATGAGGAAAATGCTCAACAGCCCAACCGGACAAGGACATGTTCAGCATGAACTAGGTAATCTCCAGTATACCTTTTGGAGTCGCTCTCTTGTTGCAACAGAAAATTCATGTACTTATTGTAAGCCAATCTTTGCTGATGTTGTGCAGCCTTCATTCTCATTATATTTTCCTGTTGTTGAAAATAAAGACCCTCCATTTCCCTGGGTGAACCTACAGGGATACCACCAACGTTAACTTCCCCTATACTATCACCGTCACCATGTAAAAACTTGCAATGTTCACCATTTTTGCAAAATCCTCTAGCAAAATATAGGCATGGTCTGTACCCAATTCCACAGCCCCCATCTTCGTTGTTAAAACATGCATCACTGTCAGAGAATCTTCTTCTATGAAGATGGGGATCATCATTGTTCATACCAAAACCACTCAATTGAACTCTTGGGTCACCAAATTCTTCACCTTTGGAAGGAAAATCATCCAGAAATGAAAAGTACTCATCTAACTGATTCCCATTAGGTAACTCGTTGCTGCTACGGCGAACATCACCACTCCCATTACCACCATTTTCAGTAGCAGATGGAGGTTTTAAAGTAGACCCTGAGCGTATGTTATCGTAAGACAGAAAAGGACTTGTCTTTGGACTAGCAGAAGTGATAGCATTGCTATTATTAGCCAAACCTGAAGCAGGTCTAAGAAGTTCTTGGCACTGTTCAAATTCACTGAGTTTACTTGGTGAACCGACCAAGTTAGCACCATCACCCAACTCTTCTCCATGAGAAAACCTACAACTAGCACCATTCATGCAAAAACCTCTAGCAAAATACTGGCAAGGCTTCCACCCAAGCTCATAGTTTGCATCTGCGGACCCCAAACACAAGCCAGGAACTGAAAAACTTCTTCTGTGCAAATGGGCATCACCATATGCAGTTGGACTCATGGCTAAGTCAAACCGTGGATCAAACCAATCATCGGTCTTTGAGTCATTAAGGAAAGTAGAGTGATTTTGAAGTTGATGCTCATCAATGGGATCATAACAATTGTTATTGCTAGTGTTATGGCCAGATAAAGACGAAGAAACAGTAGTGGCGGTGGTGGTGTTATTATTACTAGTTCCATGAAGAACACGAGCATAGGAAAGTGAAGAAGTAGAATTAGGACTGGCAAGAGGCCACGAAGTAGAAGAAGGAGAAGATGGGTTTGCCATGTCAAAGCCGTTGCCCGTGATAATCATTAAAGACGGAAGGGATAGATTAGTGGCAGATCTTGGAGCAGCAGGATTAAAAGGAGAAGGTGAAGAAGGAGTATTAGAAGAAAAACCCAAATGGGTTTTAGTTTGAAGGATGAGATGATGCAAGAGGGTGTCTGGTCCAAAAGCCAAACGTATCATCTCCTTATCTCCATGATCTTGTAAAAGAAGATAACCCATAATTTTCGAAGCATTTTCAGGGTCCAAACCTTTGATTCTTGAAAAAACAATCTTAGTTGCTTCATAAGAATCCATGGAGAAAAGGAATAAATAAAAGAAAAAAAAGGAAGAAAAAAAAAGGAAAGAAAGAAAGACAATAAAACAAACACGAAGCCGCACACACTTCCGAGGAAAAAAGAAAAGCGGAGTGAGCAGAAATGAGGAGAAGGAGAGGGAAAAGGAGTAAAAGGAAGGGACTTTGTTGAAAAAGGCAAACTTAATAATGGAATACCCTTTCAAAAATTAATGCAATATATCCTTTTATTCATACACATATTTGAATCATATTATTAAAAATATGTATTAACAAAACAATAGTAATAAGCTCCAATGAGAAGATTGTCGTTTTCATGAATTTGGAAAACAAGGGGGTCAAATTCTGGTTGAAAACGACACACTGCAAGTGTTATAGATTTGATAATGCTGGCAACAAAACGGCATGGAATTTGGACAAGATATGTATTGATGTTGTGAAGAAAAACTTCGATCTGAATAAGATTGTTTTTTTAATCAGTGTTTTTGGGATTTGTTGTAGAAATTTTTGTAGTTGAGATTAAAAAGTTGGGAACTATTTAAAGGTCATTCCCATGCAAGAAAGGCAATAATAGCTCAAGTGAATGGGTCAATACCATGAAAAATGACTTTTCATTTCCCAATTTTGCAGTCCAAATTAAGCATGAAAGGCTCAAAATGATATCTACAAACCTATTTCTCATCTTTCCTTTTTATCATTGCATTGTGTTAAATAGTGTGATTGGAACAATACATCACAATTTCTTTTCATTTTTTGATTTTTGAAATATATAATAATTCACTTCTCTCTAAATTATTACTATCATCCATATTTATCATATAAGATTATAATAATACATATTGATCTTTATTAAATGTTAAATAATTATTAGTTTTAATTAATAATTTTATTGTATACTACATCCCATCTACTTCTAACCAAACCCTACCTTCAAATTTTGAATCCACTCCTTATTTGAACCATTATTGGATACTTGAGAGCAAGAAATAGAAGAAAACCAACACATTTGGAAAAAGATAAGCGAGGGCTGGATTTGGGGAGTGACCCACACGAACAACATTATACTTAGTAGCATTTCATACGAATGTTAACTCGGTGGGCCAAATAGATTGTCTTACGTAGGTTGGTATCTTCGCTACTTCTGTCCTAACACATGCTTATAATTATAATTCAATATTTACTTGTCTTAATATTTCGTTTTATTCATTAAACGTGTTGTTAAAGTAGGGTGCAGGGGTTATTAGTGTACTGTCAAGCAGTCTAATTTATGGAGTCTACTGCATACGGTGGCGTGTATCAGATCACATCACAAATCACGATTACTCTTTCTTAAATTAGGGGTTTTCTAAAGTGCAGTGCGTTAACAGTAATTCAAACAGGTTAACTATTTCCGTGATTAATCTCAGCCGTTAGATGTGTAAGTAGGCTGCATGTGATGCAAATGGGGGCTAATCAAGGTGGGATAATCAAGTTAATGCATTCAATTCAATTCTTGGTCAAAGTCCACGTCCCCATCATCGCTCTCCCACTTGCAGGTCCCCATGGAATTTCTTTTTCGATTTTTAAGATATTTAGATATTTTCATGTTATATAATTTAACGTATCATTAATTATAATATATTTTAATATAAAATTAAGATTTGTAATTCATTTTTTAAATCAATGATTTATATATGTATATATATATATGCATGTATTATATTATTGTTGTTGTTATAATAGCATATTCAATCAATAACATGCACATGAACTGATTTTGAGTATATATTGGATATATATACTGGATATCAATGATTTTTTTAAAAACAACGTCATGATTTCATTAGGTTCAAAAAAAAATCCATGATCTCTTTCATAAAGATCAAAATTACAGGATATTGTTCAACAAGATAAATTACGGAAACAGAAAAATACAGACGATCACAAATGTATGAATCTAGACTTAACTAGAGAAGCTTGTGAAGAATCCATCCACAATTAGTGATGGAAGCAAATCAATAATACTCCTATTAAACTCTCAAAGATGGAGAAATGGAGAGGTATAAGAATCGCATTCTATGAACTTTCATGGAACTGTAGATTAAAATCATACACCATTCAAAGTCTCACAAAAGGAAGGAGCGAGATGTACAAAGAGATTAGGAGAAGGCAGCGATGAAGGAGAAGTAGCGGCATGGTGACAGCAACAAGACTCGCTCATTGGCGATAAGCGGCGCCGTCAAGAATCCGGCTGAATGATCCACAATTCAGCAAGAAGAGGAGAGAGTGAAACAGGAAGATCAACACCGAAAGATGGAAAAGACGAGGGTGTGCTGTCGATAGCATCAAACAAAAGGAAGAAAAATTAGGGTATGCAGGCGTACAAAGAAGTCAGATGAGAAGGCTTGTAAGAGGAGGAGGAGGAGGAGAAAGGTTAGTATAATTTTGTTACATATAAAAATACACATGCACAATCCAATTTGTTTCATTTTCTCTATAATTTCGAAATGAATATTATAATGAAAATAAAAATAAAAATAAAAAAATAGAAAGCAGCAGTAGAAGGGAAAGGGGGGAATTAACTAAGGAAGGGTAATAAGGGGAATTTAGAAGGATAAATGATTGATTATGGATGATGAAATGAGATTTCTGGTGCATGAAAATGATGGGAACTCGTGCGAGGCCCCTGTCCACTAGTAATCCCATTATTCCTACAAAACTCAAATTTAAAAATAAAATAAAATAAAATAAAAAGACAAGAAGGACAGAGGCTGAATGGAATGATGGGTATATACATATATAGTAGCAGCACCACTCCACCCCAATTTAGATTTCTATTAGGATTATTTTCCCACCTTTTCTTTCTTTTGCTGAACTGGAGTTCGATGTATTCATTATATAAATTTCATATATTTTAATAAAAATGATTTCTTTTATTTCATAAATTTTAATTTCATCAAAATTTAAAAAATATTAATTCAAAAATAAATTTAAATATATTTTTACTTTAATTAGGATAAATATTAAATTCATTTCATTATTAATTATATTTTTCCATCATTTAAGAATTCAGTAGGTTACTATTTTCAAAAAAAATAAATTATAATTAAAAACATTAAATCTATCTAGATGTCACAGATGGAGTAATAAATTATCTAACAAATGAAATTAAAGTATGATCTCCTTTGTGTCCTCATATTTTCCTTGAGATTGCTACTCATTGGGGTTTAGGGTTTATTGAATCAAACTAATAAATTTTGATTTGATTTAGTTTGAAAATTTTTGATTTAAGAAAATTAAAATTTTTGATTCAAAAATTAAAATTAAATTTGATTCAATTTATGAATTTTAAAATAAAAATTTTTTTAATTTAATTAAAATTATATGTTAACAAAAAAAAGGATTCAATTGCATAATAATCAAAGCTGACCCTAATAGTAATTTATTGAAAGATAAAATAAAAATGTATTGCTTGGTAGATTCTATTGGAGATTTTGTAAATTTCTTATTGTGTATTAATTTTGTGTATTTATGAGGGGTGGATGGTGCAGATGAATCCATATTTAATATTTCAAGAATTCTTCTTCTTCATATTATAATTTGTCTAATAAAAAGAATATTATGTACTGGTTTGATTTTATAAATTAGATATTAAATATTCACAAAATAAAAAATACAAATAAATAAATAATATAGCCCCTGGGCGTAGACAAACATAACATGCATCAGCTTGAACAAAATAGAAAATATTATTTTAAAAAATATTCCTGAACAGGTACATTTTTGGTATTTTACTTTTCTTTTTTTGTTTTTTGGTCTGCAGAGCCGAACGGCTGCTGGCGAGCATGTGGCTAAGCGCAACACATAAAAGGTGGTGTGCTTTAACTCCATAATTACAAAAAAGAAAATATGAATTGAATAAAAAAGTGGGTATATGGAGTCCATGGAGACAAGGAAATTGAATTGAAAGAGGGGAATGGGAGTGATAAAATGAATAAGAAAAGAAGGGGAGAGAGCTGAAAAGGAAAGAAGCATGTGTGCGACTGGTAAGCAGAGATACCATTCATATACGTTGTCAGAAACCCATGTGAGAGAGTGGCCCTTTCTCCATTCATGTCCAACCACAATACGAGACAAATTTATTTATATTATTACTATTCAATTTTAATCACATGAAACAAACAGCCCTCCTCTTTACTTTTACTTACCCCATCCATCCCATCTCTTTCTTTATTGTTTTTGTCCTTTGAGTTGCTTGTTAAATATCTCTGCGTTTCCTCTCCTCTGCCTCCTCCCTGCTGCTTGATCTAATGGGGTGTCAGATGCAAGTGACAACAAGGTAATTCAAAGCAGCCGCAGTGAGTAAGCTTTTTCTACACTATCTTCAGTGCTCAGTTGAGGGCATCGAAAGTGGGCATTGCATTTCCGTAACTTTTTTAAAGAAGCCCTTTTGGGAAGCATATCCATATAGTAGTTATAATTACTGATACATTTGTTTAAGCTTCTTCAGAGTCTATTACTGTACACATGATGATATCTAGCAGCTACAACCTCAATAACAACAACACCCTTTTCTTTTTCTTTTTTCTTGAACTATCTTCTCTTTTCTTGTTCTTCGACTTACAGTAAAAAAGGATGGTAAAGTGAAAATGAAGAAAGAAAGAGATTTTTTAAGATTACATAAGAGATATCAAGAGAGCTTTTTCTATTACTAGTTTTCCTTTTGTTTCTTCTTCCTCTTCCTCTGTCTTCTTCTGCTGCTTGCTGGCTGGCTGGCTGGCTGGGCTGGCTGTTGCTGGGTGGTCCAGCAGCTTGCATGGTAAAACACACAGTAAGGGAAAAACAGACCCCACTTCCATATACGAGTTCATCTGTCATTTTATGTATGCGTTATGTATTTATTGTAAGTAAAGTATTGATGATGATGGTGATCTTTGCTCAGATCTTGTCTAAGAACCTTTTTTTTTTTTTTTTTGTTGTTGTTGTGGGTATGGTTTTTGGCTATACAGCTAAGAGGATTTCCTTTTGCTTTTGTTTTTCTTTTTTCTTCCTTGTATTTATGCTTTTCCAATATTTCTGCAAAGATGAACAAAAACAGCCCAACATCATAAAGCAATTATCTCTATTTGACTACAAAAGTATACAATTTGTATGCATGTGCCAACCGGATCCAATCATTTCAACTTATAAAGGAAAAAAATGGAAAAATGAAGTAGATATTTTTGATTAATCGTCTCCCTTTACCTTAACAAAGTCAATCTTCCATCGCTGGCCATGATTCATCTTCGCCAACTACATGCCAATAGTTCCATGTTCAGAAGAAAACCTGAAGAAATCAAATCATTACAATTCATTCCCTGCCATATGCCTCCTTTACAGAACTAATCAAACATCATTCCCACCTGGGCATTTGGAGAAAACAAGACTTAATGGGAGTCATGTTGAGAGTAGAAGTTGCAGGCAAAATGAGGTTGTTAGAACATGTGGTTGAAGAACAAGTTACAGCAGTTTCACCAGCAGCAGCAGCGGTGGTGGAGGAGAAGACGGAAGGATGATCGCCAGATGATTTCTTTGGAGACGTGAACAGGTTATCAGGAAGAATATGCTCCAAACTGTTCATTCCACCGAGAAATAAAAGTTGAAAAACTTTTTAAAATTGTGGCTCAAAATTAAAGAGAATAGATACCTGGCAGAAACAAACTCTAAGAAATTCAGAAATAGATAAAATTTACAACAGAATCTTCCGGTATAAATGTGGTGTTTGCTCTTGTTAGTAATTTTTTTTCTCTCTACATCTGGAAAAATTCAGCTTTATTTGTACCTCTCATGGAGATCATTTTCTTCAGTGCTGCTCTTCTCCTCGGTATTATTACTGCTGCCATTGCCATTACTGAGATTGCTAACTGGATTCACTTCCAGTTCACCGTCTGAAACACCATTTCTAGAACCCGCTGCATCTGGGCTACCGCCATTTTCTGCAGCAATACGATTTTCATGTAAATCTCGTTTTTCTTAAGATAATAGGATAAAATGAAATCCTGCCCTGAAAATAAAGGAATAATCGACCATTCAACCTTCAGGAATGTCTTGGTCAATGCCTTCAGATTGGAAAATGAGGGTCTGACTGTTGGGTGTGTGATGGAGGTTTGGTGAGGAGACGGGAGAACCGGTAGAAAAGCCATGGACGAACTGACGATTCTTGAAATCCAGAAGTTGCAAATTCATCAGTCTTTTCTCTTGGAGTTCAATAGCTTGCTGCAACTCAGCTTGTTCCTCCAGTTTCCTTCTCAATAGCATCTCTTGACTATTTTGGAACATTCTTGGTCCTACATTTGGCACCGACTGCTACTTCACTTGAAAGAACTAGTAATTTGAACTGAGAAATTCACAATCCTTGCTTGTTCACTTACCAAGATGGATGTCAAATGGCTCTCTAGAATCAAGCCCAGAAGGGCTTGAACAAGCCGAATAGTCTCCCATTTCGATCTGGTGTTGTTGATGAGGCTGCTTTCTGAAATGGGTACAATTACAAAATAACAAATCAATCCAAATAATGAGCAAGATAATCAACGAAGCGGAAAGGAAAGAGGAAAAAAAAAAGATCAGTAGACCTATACTTGTCTGGAATTTTTCCCTTCTCCTTGTAAGGTTTAACAAGCACCCGCGAATCACAGACGAAATGAGGGTTCCCTTTGGCTAAGATTAGCCTCACTGTTTCTGGATACACGAATGTAACAAAACCAAACATTCTTTTCTGCTGGTATGGGATCCTCACATCTTGCACTGGCCCATAAATGCTTCAAAACCATACAAAGAAACAACCTTTAGCCAGGAAGTAGTTCAAGTATTCACCTTTTCTGAATTTATGGCATAAAACAACAATTAAGAGAAACCATCGAATCATTAATTACCTGAAGTAATTGGAAACATCTTCTTCTCTGAATGTGCTGTCAGCTGGAAATGTCAAATAGATCTGTCTAGAACTCGGGCTCATTGCCCCTCCCAATCCCATTGGGAAAAAATCATTTCTTTCAGGTCGGCATCTAGCGAACTTGTGAAGCTCATCCCCCATCATCAGTGCAGCTGCTGCGGCCGATCTGGAACAGCACATTCAAAATGCGGTGGTCAAATGAACTAAAACCATTTGGAAAAACACCAAACTCCATTTCCAGCACATATCAGCAACATGCAGCTGTCATATACATCTTTAAATACGTACCTTTGGGTATCATTTTGTTGCTGAAGAAGTAAATTCATGCACTTGTTGTAAGGTAAAGAAGCTCCAGCCATGAACTGTGAAGCCACAGCTAACTTCTGCTGCTGGGCAGCAGCAGCTTTTGACCGAAGAAGTTCTTGGCACTGTTCAAACTCACTCAGTTTACTTGGCGAACCAACGAGGCTAACACCATCACACGACTCTCCTCCATGAATGAACCTACAACTAGTGCCATTCTTGCAGAATCCTCTAGCGAAATACGAGCAAGGCCTCGATCCAAGCGAAAAATTTGCATCTTCAGAACCAATACACAAGCCAGGAACTGAAAAACTTCTTCTATGTAAATGAGTATCACCATATGCAGTTGGACTCGTAGCTAAGTCTAACCGTGGGTCAAACAAGTCATCAGTTTTCGAGTCATTGAGAAAAGAAAAGCGATCTTGAAGTTGATAATCATCAACGAGATCATTACAGGAGTTACCGTTAGTACTGTAATATGGAAAAGCATTGGATAACGATACCGAAGAAGATAAAGACGAAGAACCAGTGGTACTACTATTGTTACTGGAACCATTAAGAATACTAGCATAAGAAAGTGAAGAAGAAGAGGAAGAAGAAGAGTTAGGACTCAAAAGAGGCCAAGAAGAATAAGAAGGAGAAGAAGGGTTAGAGAGGTCAAAGCCGTTGCCAGTAATTCTCGAAGAAGGAATGGATAAAGTAGTGGATCTTGAAGCAGGATTGAAAGAAGAAGCGGAAGAAGGAGAGGGAGGTGTGTTAGAAAACACACTCAAATGGGACTTAGCTTGAAGGATGAGATTATTCAAAAGTGTGTCTGGACCAAAAGCTAAACGTATCATCTCCTTATCCCCATGATCTTGCAAGAGAAGAAAACCCATAATCTTGGTAGCATTTTCAGGGTCCAAACCCTGGATCCTTGAAAACACCATCTTAGTAGCTTCATAAGAATCCATGGGAGGAAGGAAGGCAAACCCAAAAAAAAAAGAAAAAGAAAAAGAAAAGGAAAGAAAGAAGAGAAGTATCAAGGAAATACACGCTCGCTCCCTCACACCCCTCTTAAAAGAGGGAAAGTAATTCACTCAGACAGACCAAAATGATAGGGAAAAGAAAAGGAGGGGGTTAAAAGTAAAATAAAGTAAACTTGAGGACTTTTCGGTAAAGCCCAAAATAATGTTTATTTAAAAAAAAAAACTCATCAATCTTCATTTTTCCCTTAAAAAACACGTTGACGGTAAGAATTAAATTTTAATTTAATTGAATTATGGGATATGAAAATATTTGAAATTAATAATCATTAAATAATAGAATTTAATCTGAAAAATAAGAAAACGATGACAGAGAGCAGCCTTGAGAGAGTAAAGTCGCCTTTCCGGTTTTTTTTTTTCTTTTTGGGTTTTGGGTTCGTTTTCATAGTGATTTTAATTAGGGTTTTTTTTTTTTTGTCTTTTAGATGAATGGACAAATCAAGGCCTAGTGGTCGCTGTAAATTCGTACCTCTTTCTCACTTCCACTGTGAATTTTCTTTTAAACTTTTTTTTAATTAAAAAAAGTTAAAGAAAACTGGAAATTTTAATTCTAATTTCTTTTAATTAAGTAAATAATAATAAGTAATTTTATTATTCGTAAATATATCACTTGAGTGGGAGATGGACACACGCGCTGATACATCGAGCGTGGAAAAGGGAAAAAGTTACCGAAGTGTTTCAAACTGTGCACGTTCACTTGCATCATTCTGACAAAAGTACCGTAAGATGTGAAAAATAAATAAATAAATATATACATATATATATATATATATATATATATAGATTAGATTCAATACCCATAAATGAGCCTTTTGTTTTACGATTAAAAATAAAAAGTAATATATATATATATATATATATATATATGTGTGTGTGTGTGTGTGTGTGGGAAAAATGAAATGGGTGTGCAGAAGAGGAGGGTGTTGTTGACCCTGATCTAACCACCGTTAGATTCGCTCAGAACTGAGAAACAAAAACAATCACATGATGTTTGTAATATTTGTGCAATGAAAACCGCATCGTCTCACATCATTAAAAGGGCTGAATTGTGGAGTTTTATGGGTCAGACCAGTAGTGTCCCTCTCCAATCTCTTTCTTTGCTTTTATTTTTCCTCACCTGGTCCTTGCCTTTTCCTTCCTCCTCATCATTACTTCCATTGCTGTCTTCAGGGAGAAACTCGTAATTTTCTTCTCAATAATTCAATCTGAGTTGTCTTTGTCAAGTGGGTCCTCCCCCACCCTTTTTTCTTATTTTTTTCCCGAGTTCTTCTTTTGTGTCCAGGTTAGGATCAGAGCTTCATAACTAGGAAGGGTGCAACTGCAATAGGGTGTTTGGGAATGGCCAGAACCATGGCTGTGTTTCGAGTTTGAGCCAGTGGATTATTGGGTAGTGCTTTTCCATGGCAGGAGTGGCCGATTCGCCCTCTCTTCTAAGAACAAAGAGGGGAAATGGGTTTCCTTGTGCTTACAACTTGGTATAGAGTTTGTTGTCTTCTAGCCCATTTCTATAAACTTAACATCGAAAACAATAGAATTAAACTAGTGGGAAATATGTAAAATAATGAATGAATACCACCAAGTATTGGCTGCAAAAACCAAAATCACCTAGAAGACCTCAAACTATACAAGCAAAATAAATAATGCTGCTTCACTTCATTGTGCTGTGTTTTCTTGCCTCCGACAAGGGTTTGATACTCTCTGTTCTGTTTTGTTTTCTTGTGTTGGTTTCTAGCCATGTGCCATACTTGCATTCTCCAAGAGAGAGCCTGGCCTTGGTACTAGTAGCCCAAAGCTTAAAACCCACAAACGAAGCAGCTTTCTGCAACCCACCCCCCACCACAAAATTATGTTGATCTTATCTTTGCATCATAATCTGTGATTACCAGCAGTAACACCGCTGACTGACTTTTGCTCTTAAGGTCTTAACAGCGTCAGTATCAGCTGGCTCTCAAATCTCCATACCATTTAATTAACATCGCCGAATATGTTTCCTGGAAACAATTAATCTTGACTACACGCATAACAATGGCTCGAGCTTCTAGTTCGTTGGCCTGACAGCCTGTTTTGACAAAGAAAAAGATTATGCTTCAAGCTCTATCATTCTCTTCATCCTTTCCCTGAATATCTGCCGCATGAACATGAACAGGTATGAGATAAAAGTCACAAAGTAAATTGTAAAAACCATGAAAACAAATGACAATTGACAAGTACCAAACCTTAGTGGAATTACGGCAAATATCAAAACCCAGAAGCACGCCTTTGCAAGCTCATAGGATACCTTTATTTAAGCTTTTTACTTGTCATGGTATGCTATGTGAATGATTGGCGAGGGCGAATACAGCCGCAATTCTCCACTTTGTCACATGATGGGCGACTATTTTCAAAAATCAAATGAATGGCACGATATGGATGATAAAGAGTTACAAGTAATTGATCAAGTATGATGTGGTCTCTAATCTTGACAAAGCAGATGTATAATAATGAGCACCTACCCGAGCACCGTATGCATTATTACCAACTCAGATGCTAATAATTTATTACAAAAAGAGGAAAAGACAGAGCTTAAAGCAAAACAAATCAAGCACATCGAAAAGCTGCTTGTATATGGAAAAAGCCATTGATCATCACATACACTAACATCACCTTCATTTCTTCCGGTTCCATTCCACAGTATTCAGTTGCTTTAGTTATGGAACCTAGCACCTGCTTCCAAGTTTTTTAAATTTCAGATTTTAGTTTTGTTTGTTTTATTAAGCTTAAGCTTCAAGATTTTTAAATAAAAAATACTTGAATTCAACTAAATGTTTTATTAACAAGTAAAAATTGTTAATAAAAAAATAAGTATTGTTTAATTATTATCGATCAATATAAGATATACTTTAAGAAGTAAATAAGTCTATAATTAAACTTATAATATTTTCAAAATTAACCTTGTAAATTTTAAAAAATTGAATATCAAATGAAATCAAACTCTACTTATTTATAAAATAAGCTTTAACTCACTTAAATTAATAAATACATTCAAACAAACTTTTATAAAATTAAGTATCAAACAACTCAGTACAAAACTCTGACTAATTAAACCTCTAATTATTAGCTTGTTTTTGTAAGAATTCAAGTGAATTGCAAAACATACAGATTAATATACCACATTAAAGTGTGACAGTTATGGTATTTATCTTAGATCATCAAGGTCCCCTTCCATATATACAGAAAAGATGAAAAATTTTAAAAATGGCAAGCAAAGAACCTCCAATGTATAACATTAATGAATGAATCTGGAAAAGAAGTTGAGTGCTAAGGAGTTCATATGGAGAAACACGAACACATACAAAGTATGCTCAAATAAACTCACAAATCAACAGAATTACATGAAGAAATTGGAAGTTTTCCATTCAAAGTAACAGATCATTTATACAAGCTATACACTCAAGAGGAGAGGTAGCATTAACACCGACCAAATAATAAATTTCACTGTTAGTATTCAACTTGGCGCTGCCATGTTCACTATATTACCAGCGCAAAAGGAATACCAGGAAACTGTTTCTTCTTCTTTTGATGCTCTGGTTCCACTGTTTATGCATGCTTAAAGAGCTTCATGCTAAGCCAGTGGAAGTACACTGAAACAACCAGTATAGGAAGTGTTAATGGTACCAACAAGCAGTAATACCTGCCATCATCAAGAAACATATGAAATCAATATCTTCCACGATTAACACCCATTCAAGAGAACCCAGGATCCATTCGTTAATTTTGGATAAATGACATAACTTCGTACCGAACAAAACGATTTACGTCAAGACAAAAGGAATTACCAGTCATTTTGAATGGCTGAGACGATTGGATTCTTGGATAAAGGAAGAATCTTTGATACAATTGCCGCAAATATAAACCCAACAAACGAAACCAACCCTATTCCAATCATTAAGAACCCCCAAAGCGAAGACAATTTCTGCATTATCCAAACCGTTCTTTGAAATTCTGACTAAGGATGAAAGTTTGAATTGCCCCTTGAAGTTTCGACCAATATCAAATTGACGCGATCGTCAATTGCTTTGTTAAATGAATAGAAACAATTATAGTTTGCAGAGCATGGAGACGCTTCATATGATAAATCTAGAACAATATTTTTTTGAAAATTAATATTGCAATGATTTAAAAATTATGTAATTCATTTTTCTGTGCTGTTATTTTTCCTATCAATTGCACCATCTGCAAACTTCAACTTTTCCAGTGTTAGAAGCAAACTAGGAATGCAAAGATCAACCCAGAATTATCAAATGGGCAAACACAGCAATTGCAACATGCGCCTGTTAAAACCAAAATAGCATCGCAATTCCAATGCGTTTAAGAAAGTAGAATGCAACAACATTCGCAGAAAATCAGCAAATATGCAAGCAATTTGAATACATGAAACAGCAACAATAAATTAAACGTCACATGAACAAATTAGTTACATACGTTTCTTTCACCCCATGGCAAGCAATTTCTCTAACTCATTTTATCAAACATCTAGAGTGCGCTACCTAAACTGAACATTCCCACCGACAACCTAGCCATCATAAACACATCATATAAATTACCTCATTGGTACTTGGGTTTACTCCAAAGAAACTGTTACTCCCCACATGAGCTGTCAACTGATCATAAGTGGATCAATCAGTTCGGGGGCAAATGTTACCACTTACAATGCCGATCGTGACAAATAGAACCGACAACTATAAGCCTCAGAAATTGGCGGGAATCCGATGGATGAGATGCTGGTGGCAAAATCAAAACGAAAAACATAGATCTTACAAAGGCAACATATGATTTGCTGATTAACAAAGGAAATCTACCATAGCATTGCTGCTGATTATCTTTATCCTTTCATCATAATGCTTTCAAATAAATATTTTCGTCCCATGGTATTTTTTTAAGTTGTAATCAATGATTTTATTTCTACTTTTCAAATTTTATATTTACCAATAATATGTTTTAAATAATTAATTTTTTATATTATTTATCTGTACCATACACATTGAATAAATATTATTTAAATTCAGCAATTAATAAAGAATTATTATAATTAATATATTTTAATTAATTTATGTTCACGACAAAATATAATTAATTAATTTTGATATATAATTTGATCATGAGAAGGATTTTTTCGTATTTTAGTTTATGCATATTTATCTAGTTATTTTTAAGGTAACACCATTTTATATGTTTATTTTTCTTATTTTTTTGTTTTAGTGTTTAAATTTTTTAAATAAATTTTTAAATCATCTCATTTCATATCAATTATCATATAACTTGTTTATCCTAAATTTTTTATTTAAATTAAATTTTAATTTTTAATTAATATAAAAATAATTAAAGTTAATAATATATCATAGTATATTAAAAGAGAAAAGCGATATGGGAAGAGTCAATTTTACCCTTTATCATAAATTTTATTCAAAAATAAATACTGCTAATTTTATTTATATTTATTAATTATTGTTGGACCTTGGCGTCTTTGATCTTGATTTTAATGTTATAAAATAATATTTTATGAAAATTATTGAAGTTTTGAGTATTTTTATGTGTGGTACGGGCGTACCATTTAGTTTAGTAGGCTGTAAGGGCATACCAGGAGGCCAAACGAGCTAAAAATTAAGCAGAAACTTTGGTACAAGTGTACCAAATTGTTGGTACGACCATACGTGAGCTTCGCACTTACTTTGGAGTCATATTTTGGGTGCCGTACGAGCATACGGGAAGGCGTACGACCGTACGGGTTGAAATATGTATTTTTTAGCATTTTTGAAAAAGTTGTATAATGACTCTATTTTGCATTTAATACATCTCCAACGGTTATATAAGTTTAGAATAGCTTATATAAGTGTAGATTAACCTTATTGAAGGTAGGAAATTAATCTAAAATCATCATTTTTTTTATTAAATACATTTTTATGTATTCTTGAGTATTTCTTGATTTTTTGAATTATAAATCCTTTGAAAAGGATTTCTGGGTTTCCAATCCTCTCTTGGGTTATGTTTGGAGAGATAGATGATTAAATAATAATATTTGGAGATAGTGAAAAAAGATGGAGGATTTAATTAATTAAATAATATGTTGGTGGATGGTATTTGTAATAAAATAATAAGTATGCAATTATTAATTGAGTATAGAAATATGTATTAAATGGAGTTGATTGGTGGATTTTAAGTTATATATGTATAAAAATATGTATTGGAGGGTGTAATTGACTTAAGGTGGAGTTGCCTTGAGGAGACTTTCATTTATTACGAAATTGCCCTCATTTTAACATAAAACATATTCATTTTCTTTCATTTTTACACCTTTGGCCGAATTATTCTCTTCACTTCCTTCTTCATTCTTTGTTTTTCTTCATTTCTTCAAGCTTGTTCTTTATTGTTATTAAAGAAAAATTGAAATACACTTCATATACTACTTCTTTTCTCATCTAAACTTAAGCTCAAAGCAAGTTTTACATGTAAAGCTCAAGTCTAAGTCAAGATATCTTCACTTCTCCACTCTTCAAGTTTGTCACGCCTTTCCACGATGCGACATACTCCCGTAGAATAATTAATGATCTTCGATACATGAAAACTATCAATTACTCTACAAGGGATGCATAAAATTTTTTTTATTTTATAATACTCGTATCCGGTTCTAAGTTTATGGAAACGTTAATCCCTTGTAATAAGTTTTGCATTTACTGCCTTTAACATTATTTAAATATCTTATAAAAATTTTATTAAAACTTTATTCTAGTCCAAGTCCTTGCCTTTAGAGAAAGACTCCTGCTGAATTGGTGCTTTGAAGATCCGTACCCATCCATCTTGTTAACCTGTGTTCATCAATGACGAACGCTGAGTATTTCACTCAGTGGTGCTTAAATCATAATAAGAGAAATACAATCATTCATGTATTATATGTATGAAACAGGTCATACAAACTAAAACATCATATTAATAGCATTACTATATATACATTTAGGATATTACTTCTAAACATTTCCAAAGTCAATCAG
>CANYBF011240783.1:0-15485 GCA_948192965.1 Dalechampia spathulata | reverse complement strand
AAATCAACAAACAATCAATTGAAATCAAATAAAAGTAATAGAGATTACCTATGTCGAATTCTCCAATGCACTTGAAGTTTCCAATCCAAATCCACAATGTGTTAGGGAAATCAAACTCAAATCCTAATCAACTAATTAGATTTTTAGTATTTCAATTAAAACTAATCAAAACAAGTTAAATTCTATATGATTCAATCAAATTCAATCAAGTTTTAAGCTCAAATGAAGTATTTAATTCACGTTCTTTTGATCAAAATTGAGAGAAAAAATCAATTTGAAACCCTAAGCCAATTGCCTCTCCCGCCAAAATAATAGACTTTCAAATTATAACAGATCCTAGAACATACCCGATCGAGTAAACTAATGAAGCGAAACGGGTAAAACAACTTACCCGAATGGGTAAGATGCATGCTCGAACGGGTAAGATCAAACTTACCCGAAAGGGTAAGTGTCATACCCTAACAGAATCCAAGGATACCCGAACGGGTAAGAGACTCAAAATGATAAAAGACCTAAATGCAACCCTAAATTGAACCCTAAACTGCACCAGGGTGAACCGGGAATACCCGTGAAGGCAAACAATGATGAAATAGATCCGGCTCATCCCAAGCAATCCGAGAAGCTCAAAAATTAGGGTGCGACACTTACTTAATTTCCACTGATTATATCATTCTTGATTTAAATTACCTCTTTTATATTTTGATCAACATTTTAATAGTAGTTTTAATCCATTAAAATCAGCCCTAAACAACCATAATAAAAGATTTAAATAACTTCATTTACATCACTTAAAACATGCATGCAACTTCCATGAAGCACCTTACCAAAACCATATGCTAGCCTTCTATTGGTGTATGCTCTAAAGCATAATGTTTCATTATAATTTGATATTGAACCATTTATCAATAAAGGCATTATTTATTATTTATTGTACTTAAAAGGTAATTAATTAAATGATGAATTCCAAGATATTGGAATGGTACAAAGGAATTCATAAAGAGTTTATGAAATGAGATTCTTATTATATGCAAATATTCAATATTCAAATTATCCCTAATTAATGTATTAATAAGAATGAATATTATTAATGCGGTTAAGATTAGCACACGTTATACTGGCTTTTGGGATGATTCTCATTCATCATTACAAGAGTTATCTAAAGTGAACATGTGGATGAATAGTAGAGAACTGAATCATTGGAGGCCTTACCAGGGAGATTTCATATGGATAATTGATCTATGTCTGTGAAACATATCTCACTCATATCAGTAGTGCAAGTATCCTTAATCATGGATCACTATGTTTTGACTCCTATGTTTTATTCCTCCATAGGAGGCATTCATAACTTGGAGGTTGGATATAATGTGAAGAAGTTGAAGATATTTATTTATCAATAAAGGATTCACCACCCCAGATTAAATGTAGGGGTTTTATTTCAATGATTCATATAATATTCTTTATTCAAGAATCTTTAGCTGGAATATGATGCCTATTGATGAATGAGTTTCATAAAGGCATTTTTGGAATAAAGATTATGGTACATGAAATATTAAATTTAGGGAATGATTTAACACACTTGATTATGCATTGAGTTGACATTAATCCATACTCAAAGCTGAATGAGATAGTGGATGGTGAAAGGAGTTTATTGCATGGAATATGATATGGAAGGGTTGTAGTTAAACTAATGACCCCTTGACACTTGAGTAGTCATGATGTATGACTAGATACTTCTCATGATTTACATATGATGTTATTAAATTAATTTTAATAATATGTTCATATGTTACCAACATGTCAAGAACCCTAAAGGTCACACACTAAAAGTAAGGGAATGATAATCATGAATGGATGTTGATGAAATAATGTTTTTTGGTTATTAGATAACCTAAATTTTTCCTATTCATTAGAAAGAGCATGAAAGGAGCTTCGATTTGGTACCAAGATCATTAACATCTGATGAGTGGAACTCAAGATACAAGTGATTTAAGATGACATGTTCTACATGCATGGTATATACGGGTTTTTGACAAAATTAATTGACTTAATGGTCAAAATATGATTGTCACATAACTTATTCATGTATGATGAATTAAACATGAGTGCACATGATTTCCATGTGCTTCTAGAAGGATATTTAAGTTAATCACATGCTAAAATCATGTGATATGCACATGACTTGACTTGTTATAACCTAAACCTAATTAGGGTTATATCATTATGTTTTGGTGAAAACAAAAAGTATGATAGAATCATATTTTGGCTGCCTCTCTGCTCATCCTAGTTTTTAAGAATTCTGAAGCATAATAACAATGAAAAATAATTTGATTTTGATTGAACATCAAGAAGAAAATCGAATTCAACTATTATTCTCCATCCATTCTCTTTTATGTTTTGTTTTACTAGTCTCTAAACAAAACTAATAATTGAATTACTAATCATTCTCTTTACTTGTATGGATAGTTTAGAGATCCTTTTTCCTTGGGTATTGAAAAGTTTGCTATAACTTTTTAGAAGGACAAAGAAAGAAGGAGATTGGTTTATAAGTAAGTTTACAATCACTTCTTCATAATCTTCTCTCTGTTTGATGTTTTCTATGTATAGAATTGCTAGATCTAATGAAATCACATGTTTAAAAAATTTTAAATTACATCTTATGCTGCTAAACATGTTTTCATAAACCAACACCTTCTACATTCCTTACCATCCATAAAACACATATGCAAGCATGGTAAAATAGAATATACATGTGAGGTTTAATCCTTCATGACATACATGTCTACACCACTAACCATACACACAATACACAAGCATAGTACTATAGGTATAGCATTAGAGTTATCAAATACATTTTGCACTAACCACACATTATAAAAGGATTCATAGGATACACACACATGAATCATAACCAAAAGCATCTTGACCCACCTTTAATAAACCCAAACTACATAAAAACACAAGTTCTTTCCTTGGCAGCAACTATTCTCGCCTAAGACTCCCACCACAAGCACACAATGCATGATTCAAGCAAAACAAACATGTTGATCACCCTTCCATATGCCTAGCTAGCTTCTAAAAGGACATTCAACAAGAAACTAAGCAATATAGAAGAGTTTTAGTGTGGTTATGGTGAACGACAAAAAGAAAGAGTGGAGAGGAAGGAGAAACCAAAATGGAAGAAGGGAAAAATGGGTTGTTTTGCTAAGTCTCAAGTATATATATAAACTAAGCATTAATTCTATGTTTTAGACCTCATTTAAACATGTAATATACCATTCCTACAAGCCTTAATAAATTGACACCTCACTCTCCTATGATTACAACTCATTTTTAGTAATCATTGCATTAATCATGAGGATGATTAAGCATCCTTACCATGCACACACCTACAATAAATCATGCCTCTCATACCTTATACACAAGGAACAAATGTAGAATAGTATATTTATATGTACATGCCACGTATTAATTAACATTATTTAATTTATTTATATTTTAAATATATAAATTATTTATTAAAAAGTCATAATTGCATAATTAACAAATATATACATGTATACATGCCTAATTAAATTATATTTCTATTCATATAATTTAATTAAATTAATACTCATACAAACAATTCTATATCATGTAATTAATTTAGCGTATAATTCATGTATAAATTCCAATTTAATTCTTTAGCATATTCAATAAATAATTTACTAATATACATAAGTAAGAACACATCATGCATTCAAATAATAATGAACGTATAATTCTAAGTATATGTTGTGAGGATGCGACATGATTCTAAGCAATATAAGTGGCTAGTTGAAGTACATTTGTCATGCCTCCAACGGTGTAACATGCTCCTGTAACAAGGGATTCAAATAATTATCTATTAAATGCAGAATACTTTTTTTTTGAATGAATGATGTAAAAGACATATAACAATGTGCCACCTATAAGCATTCTATAACCCTATGATCAGGTGTCACTTCCGTCAAATTAATTCCTTACAAGCCATACATTGGAATTATAATTTTGTAGAAGTGGAAGTAAGGGTCGAATCCTACAGAGACAGCTTCACCTCACTTAATTCTTTGCGTTTAAAATTAAATAAAGTAATTCAGATAAATAAAGAAACAAATAAAACAAATAAAATAAATTGTTGGAAATCAATAAAAGGTAATTCTCCCAATCGAAAGTATCAAGTATTCATTAATTGAATATGATCACAGATTCAATAATAGTCCAAAGGCAATAATGGCACTAAGCCAGTTATAGTTTGCCAAGCAAGTCTGGCACGCCCCAATCTTCCCTTATTTGTAAGACACCATGAAACAAGCTCTGTGAAACACCTCTAATCCTAGGATAGACAAGGTGGAAATAGATTCTCACTAAGTCGTCCTGAAATTGCATTAAGAATTAGGAAGACCCGACTCTAGTTAACAGTTGCGACCCAACATACCTCGTGTTCAAACTAGATCCTCTAACCCACAGAAATACTATCGCAAATTGCAACAAGGATAGCATCCTGCTTTACCACTCTAGGAAGTTGAGTGACTTTTCTGTATCAAACTACCCGCTTAGCAATATGCTAGAAATTAGAAACATGCAACATGCCTTATTTACCTGCTCTAGGAACAACAATAGTTCTATGTGACTCAAAATTAGAGATAATAGTGCTTTGCCAATGGAATTAGGATCACTTAGATCTCACATAATCATTTAATGAATGACTTGAATTACTTCCAATTGAGAAAAACATCGCCTAGCCTAGCATCATGGGTGAAATAATCATAAACATAAAATAAAAATAAAGAAAATAAAATTTGGAATTAAAATAAAAGGAATGAATAAAACCAAACTATATGTTAAGAATTAAAACTAGCCGACCCCCCTCTATATAAGAGCATACTCTTATTCATAGAAGGTAAAATAATAATTAATCTAATAAAAATAAATAAATGATAATCCTAATCTTCAGATGAAAGAGTTTGCATTGTTCCCAATCACTTTTTTGTCCAGCTTTAAGGAGATTAAGTGCAAGTAAAACTCATCCTCGTCCAATCTCAAAAACTGTCTAGATGTTGTCGTTTTGGTATCCCTTATGCCCGCAAGCCTTATCTACTTTTAGCTCGCAGGAGTTTGAGTTTGACTCAACTTCTTCTTCCCAAAACACACTGCTGACAGGTCATTTCACCCCATCTTATGCCCGCAAGCGGTATCCCAAAACCCTAAAGTCCAAATAAGCTTTAAAAACTGCTAATTAAGCATGTTTTCTAAAACTCACCATTTTTGACCTGTCAAATATGAAATGTACGCAAGTCAACTATTCTAACAAATAAATAATGCTAAAATGGGTGCTTTGCGGGCATAAAACATAACATTTTAAGGCTCGATCACCCTATATAGTGGAATTATTTCATAAAACAAACATTGCTTCGATGCACTAACAGTAAAATTAAGGAAGCATCACTTCAATTGTTTAGGGATATCCTTGGTGGTATCGTTATATTTACATTATAAAATGTAAAACAAAGTAGTAAGATATATTACAACTATTTTTACTGCCAAAAGTACAAAAGAGTATGTCACATGAAAATTAAGGAGTAGGAGTCTGACTTGGAGTCCAAGTCCTGTACCCAAAATCACTATCTCAAGGACTTATTACTGACACTGCTATATCTCACGCTCTCCTATGTCATTAGTGTGTGCATTCATCAATTGACAAATGCTAAGTATAAAACTCAGTGGTGCTAGTAAAATGAATAATCATAAACAACATAACAATTCATACAATATCATAGAATCATCATTTCCAATATAATCAAGCATTTTAGTATAATTTCCATTCAAAAATAAGATATGCCATTAACCAAATAACATTATCACCTGTAACCACTTTTGCTATTTATGTATGAACTTTATTATATAACCATCATTCGTTTACAACCATTCACAATATAATAATAGTTATAACATTCCAAAATATTATTTCATTGATAAATGTTAAATGTGATGAAATATGTCTTTGAGAGTGCAATTTATGAATTGCACTCTCCATCGGTTTTTCCTTTGCCATTTTCATTTCATTAACCCCTTTTTCAATTGTGCATATTTCTGTAGTGGGTTTTTCATTTCTATGGTTCAACAATAGGAACCCATTTCACTTTCTTTTCTTTTCTTTTTCTTTCTATTTGATTTTACATGGAAATCCATGTTATAGCTTAGTACACTTTCATTAAACATTTCCTCACTTTTGCTCATTTTTATCCTTCCTTATTTCTCCATGAGATGCCATATTATGTTTAATATGATGATGAATTTATGATTATGAAATGATAAATGTAAGTGATAATGCATTCATTTAGCGACATTGCATTGAACTATAAACGATGTCCCTTTATGGATCATTTAATGATCAAGGAACACTAGCACAAACTTACGATCGCTTTCCCTTTATTTAACCTATCTGGTGGCATGCATTGATTATCCTTGGAACCACCTAAATCATAATACGATGTTCATATTTAATACAAAGATTGAATACAATCATTAATCATTCATAATTCACACTTGTAATCACTTTAAAGTATATATATATACATATACCACTATATAACAATCATTTATGCATACCAAGTCAATTCATATACTAAAACACAATATTAAATAAGGAAATTACAATAGCATTTAAATGAAATCACTATTCATATTGACTATCATGTTATACGAGCCAAAATATGAAATATATGATATTAAAATAACATAATCTTTATGTTATTGAAAACTAGATTTAATAAGTTTTCAAATGGTATATTATACATATAAAAATCCATTTATTTAAATAAATAATACATGTGTCACTTTAAAATCTTATACAAAACTACTTTTAATAAATTCAAAAACCAATTTATTGTTTTTCTTCATTATTAAAAAAAAATCTCATTAACTTAAAATAAATTTGATATTATAGTAAAACAGATTTAAAAAGCTTCCAAATGATATATTATACGTATATTAATTCATTTATTAAAATAGTTAATTAGAAGTTTATTTAGAAAATAATTCCTTTTAACTTCTAAGAAGCAACCCCTTTTTATTTATCTTTTAAATAACCATATATATACTAAATTAAATAAACCTTGTGTTATTAGAAAATAGGTTTGGTAAGCTTTATTTTAGCATATCATATGTTCATAAAGTTACTTATTAAAGTGTTCAATTTAAAGCGCATAGGTAAGACATTCATGACTACATATAGCATACATTTGTCATAGGAACAATATGCTTTCCTTCTTCATTTCTATTAATCAATTCATTTCGAAATAAAGCCATTCTCGTACCATTAAAACATAGATCCATAAGGCTTTCTAAGGATACATTACATGCCTAATTAGTCAGCTATTGTATCCTTAATTCATAAACTACCATAAGCTCAAATTATGCCTCCTTTAAAAAAAATGATATAACTAGAATTTAACTAGTGCATACCCCATGTATTACTACAACATTTACCTTAGTCCATGGCACTCAATCCACTTGTATTTATCACTAACCATCACACACACACATTAGTTCAAACATTTCGAATGTCCATAACATACAACACTCAACTTGCTCACATATACATTTAAAATGTCCCAATACACCAAGCACATACATGGCAACCGCATTTCCACTTCCAATTACAAAACAATTTTATAATAACATAATAATAAGCAAGGTAAACTACTAGGTAACAACATCGCCTTTCCTCAACATCACTAAAATGAGGGGATTCACACACACACACATTCGGTCAATAACTCACCTTAGGAAATTTCTTCTTTAAGTCTTTAATACACTATACAGTTAAGAGTTTGGGTAGCTACATTTCAAAGGAAGAAAAGGGTGGCTAAACTCACACCAACAGCTTCCTACCAGAATATCTCCACCATTATACAACCAACTTCATGCTTTTACTTGTTTTATCTTCCTAATACTTAGCTTACACCATAAAACCCACGTGCATGTTCATCCAAGGAAGGATCGGTCAAAGAAATGGAAAAGAGAAGAGGAATAAATGTGTGGCATCATAAAGGGGAGAAGGAGAGAAGTATGTGTTTCAGCCAAACTAAAGAAAAGGATGAATGCTCAATGAGAAAAAGGAGAAGGAAGGATGCTATGGTATGTATTTCGGTGGACAATGAAAGAAGAAGGGAAGAGAATGAATGCTATGGTGAGAAATGTGAAAGGAAAGGAGTAACTGATAGTTTCCATCTTTCCTAAGTCCTTTAAGTTAATGAAAAGGGTGCATTCAGTTACTATACACACTCACACACAAAATCACATCTATAAATCCCACTAAAAATTTATATATATATATATATATATATATATATATAAATACATACATATATATCTAATAATATACTATCTTCCACTAACATAATATTTCCCACTTATATTAACATGTATTAATGGGATATACATAATGTATATACATAAATGTACATAAATAACATATTATCATAATTCATATATATCATTATACACACTTAAATATTATTTTAGCTTCTTATATACATATATATACATACATTTTAATCATCACTTAAAACCATATCCATAAGTTCATATATATATGCATATATTTACATACAAATATACATATATTCACATGCATAAACAAAATTTCTAATCAAACACACACATACATGTATTACATCCACATATTTACCAATATCAATCTTGATGTTATACCCATCTCGTTACCACATCATTCACTATTTGATAATTCCACCAATTATTATCATACTGATATCATAACACATATCAAACAACACATCATTTACTTCCCATATCATACTCACATATCACACAATTCCAATCTCAATCATACACATAGATTAATTAATATTCATCACACATATAAGCAATGCAATATGCTACGTGTGAGGACATGATAACTCTCTCCCCCTAAATTAAAATTTCACCCTTAAAATTCTAACCCTAGTTACTTATAAAGAAGTAAGGATATTATTTTCTGATAGTTGTTTCACGTTCCCACATCACTCCTTGCCCTGTATGGTGATTCCATAACACTTTAACTAGTGGAATCCATTTTTTCCTCAATTGTTTCATCTCATGAGCTAGAATTATGATTGGCTCTTTACTGTAAGATAAATCAGATTGAACTTCTATATTCTCCACTTGTATGATGTGTGAAGGATCAGATCAATACCTTTGTAATATAAATACATGGAAAACATTATGAATTCTATCCAGTTCTAGTGGCAAAGTTAAATGGTAAGCCAATGGTCCAACTCTTTCTAACACTTCATAAGGACCAATGAATCTCAGACTTAGCTTCCCTTTTTGACTAAATCGTAGAATTTTCTTCCACAGTGATACTTTTAGAAATACCTTATCCCCGATGTTGTATTCAATATCTATACGCTTCAGGTCTATATAAGATTTCCGTCAATCAGATGTTATTTTTAATCAATCTTTGATTAACTTCAACTGCTCTTATGCCTATTGTACAACGTCGGGTCCTAATAACCATCGCTCATCGACTTCATCCCAATTCAATGGAGTCCTACAGCATCTACCATATAATACTTCATACAATGCTATTTAAATACTGGATTGGAAATTATTATTGTAAGTAAATTCAATAAGGGAAATTTACATGTCCCAACTGCCAACCCATTCTAAAACACAAGCTTGAAGCATATCTTCTAATATCTGAATAATCCGTTTGGACTGTCGATCCATCTATGGATGGAATATTATGCTGAAATATACCTTAGTGCCTAAAGCTCATTAAAAACTCTCCCAAAATTGAGAAGTAAATCCCGGATCTCTATTAGAAATAATGGATGATACCACTTAATGGAGTCTTACTATCTCTCAAATATACAATTCTGCCAGTTGTTATAAGCGGTAATCCATGTGTACAAGTATAAAATGCATTGATTTAATCAAACTATCAATGATTACCCAAACAACATCATATTTACTATGTTAGCGGTAGTCCTATAACAAAATCCATCATCACTTTATCCCATTTCCATTCTGATATAAATAGTAGTTGTAATAAACCTGCTGGTACCTGGTGTTTAGCCTTCACTCATTGACATACTAAACATCTAGAAACAAATTCTGCAATATCTTTCTTCATGCCTACCCACCAGTAAGATAGTTTCAAGTCTCTGTACATCTTAATACCTCCTGGATCATATAAATACAAGATATTATGGGCTTCATCTAGTATCTGTCTCTTCACTTCTTCATCTATTGGGATATAAATGTGATCTTTTTATCTCAGTAACCCTTCAAAATCTAAAGTGAAGACATTCTAATTATCTGTCTAAACTTTCCCTTACTGTTTTTGATATTCAGTATCATTCTGTGCAGCTTCTTTAATACGATCAGGCAATAGAGGTTTCACCTATAATTGTAATTTAGTAAGAACATAATCTTGTTACACCATTAATATAGCATTCAATCATCAAATTTCCTGTACTAACATCATTGGTGACTATTGTAACATAGTAAATGTTTTCCGGCTCAAAGCATCAGCTACCAAATTATCTTTCCTCTGATGATAATCTATGATGTAGTCATAGTCTTTAATCAATTCAATCCATCACCTTTGCCTTAAATTCAGCTCTTTCTGCATCCCCAAATACTTCAAGCTCTTGTGATCCATATAAATGTAACACTTCTTACCATATAAGTAATGTCATAAAATCTTTAATGTACACATAATAGCAACCAATTATAGATCATGTGTCAGATAGTTCCATTCATATGGTTTAAGTTATCGAGAAGCATAAGTAATAACCTTCCATTCTTGCATCAGAACATAACCCAAACCATTCAATGAAGCATCACTGTATATAATGTACTCTTTTCCTGGTGTAGGTAATGTCAACACTGGTGCCTGGGTTAAACACTACTTTAGTCAATTGAAACTCTTCTGATATTTCTTTATCCAGTCAAATGATACATCTTTTCTATAGAAGTGTAATCAAAGGTGTAGCAATCATGGAAAAACCCTTTACAAATCATCTATAGTATCCTGTAAAACTCAAGGAATTACATGCCTTAATAATGGATTTCAGAGCCTACCAATTCGTAACAACTTCTATTTTGCTAAGGTTAACTGTAACACCTTCAGTAGAAATCACATGCCCTAAAATGTAAACCTAATCAAACCAAAATGCACATTTTGATAATTTCTCATATAATGGCTTCTCTCTCATCAATTGTAGTACAAAACATAAATGCCAATCATGTTCTTTTCAATCTTGAGAGTAAATCAAGATATCATTAATGAACCCATAACAAATTAATTAAGGTATTCCTTCAAGACTGTATTCATCAAAGCCATGAATGATGATAGTGCATTAGTCAATCTAAAAGGCATAACTAAATATCCATAGTGCTCATACCTCATACAAAAAGCAGCCTTCAGAATATTATTCTCTTGAACTCTTAACTAGTGGTAACCAGATCTCAAAACAATCTTGGAAAATACAGCTGCTTCTTTCAATTGATCAAATAAATCATCAATACGGGGTAAAGGATATCGATTCTTGATAGTCACCTTATTCAGTTACCAAGAATCAATGCATATCCGCATAGTCCCATCTTTATTCTTCATAAATAATACAGGTGCACCCCAAAGAGATATACTCGACCAAATAAATCCCCTATCTAGTAACTCTTATAACTACTATTTTGACTCCTTCAATTCAGTCAGAGCCATATGGTAAGGTGTAATAGATATTGGTTCAATTCTAGGCAAGGTCTTGATCTCAAATTTGACTTCTTTGATCATAGGCAATCCCGGTAATTCATCTGGAAACACATCTGGAAAATCACATATTGTAGGAATCTCAGCTAGCTATAATCTTGGTTGTCTGGTATCAACTACATGTGTCAGTATAGCTTCACATCCTTGTTTTAGTAGTTTTTGGGCAACTGTTGCTGAAATCAAACTATGAATAATCAATGGTTTAATTCCTTGTATACCAATCGATTCATAATCTAGATGCTGAAATATAATAGTCTTACTTTTGCAATTCATCACTTCCTAATATTGAGATAACCAATCCATACCCAGTATAATATCATACTTTGTAAATGGCATTTCGATTATATTTGTAGGAAAAACTGTATTTTGTAAAACCGGCAGGCATCGATGATAAACTTTATTCACTACAGTATCTTTCCCTAAAAGACTGGATACTAACATATCATACCCAAATCTATCACTCGTGATATCTAATAAGCATGCAAAGCTAGTGTTGATATATGAATGACTTGATCCAGGATCAAATAATACTAGTACATCATGATCAAGGATATGGAAATTACCGATCATAACATCCACAAGCTATAAATCCTCTCTCTATCGTAGACTGTATAATCATGTTAGGGTTCCTACAGTGTGGTTAACAGAACCTTGATTACTAAGTCTACCATTGCCGCCTCGACCTCTACTATAATTATTGGTCTGTGATACTCCAGTCATCAATCAAACTGTAGGATTTGGTTGATATGATCTACCCTCGGTAACTGTATGAACTAGCATCATATTACTATTAGAACACTCTCGAGCATAATGTCTTGTGCCTCCATGGTGACAATATAAACTTGTTACCATTTTACAAGCCTCCAAATGATATTTACCACACGTGGGATAGAATCAAAGTCCTACCTTAAAATGACTATGACTAGAAAATTGTCCACTTTGTGCTCTACATAGTACCAGTGGTCAAAATCTAGGTGATTATGGTATAAATGACCTTCTAAATTTACCCCTCTTTTATGAACTAAAAGAAAAACTAAGGCCTCCGGGTTATCTTCTAACCTACCGAGCTTGGTTCTCATCCTCTTCCTAAATCGTATGCTCTTAAGTCAAGGCATTCGCTATCAATGCTGAGAAATTATCATAATTAAATCCCTATACTAGAGATTTAATTCTGGGTTTCAAACCCTGCTCAAATCTCTTACACCTTTCTCGTCCTGAAGTCAGAATGTTACCAGCATAGTAAGTAAGTTGAGTAAATTCCTGCTCGTTGATCGCTCTTAAAATGGTGTGAAATGACAGTAGTTTTAATCACTACTTCACTGCAAGCATATAGATTATTGTAGTAAGATATCGATCCCTCGAGGGTTTATTATCCATCCATCTCTACTTAAATTTCTTGTTTGTTTAAGCAACAACAATGTTTTAGTATCTGAAAGTAACCGATTGCAATTGTAAGTAAGTAAAGAAGTAAGATGAACTTAGAGATAAGAAGGTGAAATAATGGTAAGAAATATAGGATTTGAGATCATCATCACTAAATCAGGATAACCGTCATGTGCTTATTACTACCCAAGAGATTCTCCAGCATTGATAACCCTCTCTCGACGTGAAACCAACTAAACTTCTTACTAATCTCGGATTCACTTAGTCACTGTCATGGTCCTCTGATTAGGGAAGCTAATAATCGCTCATACAGGAATTAGGAACATGTAGATCTCTCATACACATCTACCTAACTAGAATGAATAAGCATTCCATAATCTAACTCTCGTTGCGATCATAGAGATAAGAAATTGTTGAGAAAACTAACCTTTAGAATTGAACATCTCTCAATGAACAAGCATTCTACAATCTAACTCTCATTGAATTTGTAAAACAGAGATTTTGTTTCTAAAACCAATCTTTAAATTTAAACATTCATAGTAATATTCAAACAAGCATAGTCAATCATCCCAACAAGGGATTTCAGAAATCAAACCTTACAAGAGTGCTTAGTCACTCATGGCTAAGAAAAAATACAAGAAGAAATGAAGGATACTGAGAAAAACTATACCCAGTTGGCTATTGGAACCCTAATTTCTCCTCTCTTTTTTTCTTCCTCTCTGGTGAATGGTCTTCTCCTTAAATTCTTAAGTGAAGGTCACCCTTGCCCCATCTTGGATTTATCCATTTCTTTGCCCATCACTCCTTTTTGATGTGGACTCCATTGCCCATTAATGCCCTTTAAGATTTTTATTTTCTTTCTTCATATGGAATCCATTTTCTCTAGCTTATCTTCTGTCAAGTCATATTCCACTTAACCTAATAATTTTAGGTCCATGATCATTGAGTTGGAGTCCACGATCGTGGACTTTTCCAATAGCATTCTTCTTCTTTTATGGCTTGACTCCATGTTCATGGAGTTGGAGTCCACGATCGTGGATTTTTCCAATAGGTCTTGGGTGCTTTCTTCACAGCCTCCATGATCATGGAGTTGAGGTTCACAATCATGGAAAGTTCCAGTAGTTTCTTTCTTTACCTTTACCATTCTGCCACGATTGTGGAGTGAGTTCCACAATTGTGGAGTTATTCCTCCATGCACCAAAACTTCTTGTTTCTTCTTATTTGTCTTCCTAAAGCTACACACTTAACACACACATCAAATTCCACTGAAAACATAATAATCAAAGCAAAATGTAATGACATTGGTGTACAAACACAACCTAAAATCATCTAAAACATAATACATTATGGAACACATCAACATCCCCATACTTAAACTTTTGCTTGTCCTCAAGCAAAAGATAACACAACCCAACAAAGAATTGCAAGGTACTCATGATATGGCGATTGCATTTTAAGGAAGTGAACATCATTAACGTTCAT
Organism: Dalechampia spathulata; assembly: GCA_948192965.1. Lineage (NCBI taxonomy): Eukaryota > Viridiplantae > Streptophyta > Magnoliopsida > Malpighiales > Euphorbiaceae > Dalechampia > Dalechampia spathulata. The sequence goes on along the minus strand of CANYBF011240783.1, from coordinate 823 downwards.
TACCCATCTTGTATAATTCCCCTATAAACTTAGTAGATCCTTAGGTAATGAGAGACTAGAAATGTTTAACCTAGACAATTAGGCTTAGTCATTCATATAATTACATTAATCAATACAATATAACCTAGTGTTTGATGCCTCAACTTGGTAAGTGAGTGATCTAATTTATGTTTTCGAGGATCATAAGGTTTTTATTGTTCCACTTTCTTTTATTTTGCTCTTTTCTTATGAATAAATCTTTTTTTGTCTTGTTCGAGAGGTAGGTCTTTCTCATCGAATACCCCACACTTTTGGTGATGGTACCCGGTTACTTGACATACTACCTTCACTTGAATGGCTACTAGCACCCCTAATGACAGTGGAATAATTAGCTTTTGGCTTATTGCTCTTCTCTTTACTTTCCTTAGTCACTTCCCCACTTATTCATGTATTCATCACATCCTTGTCTTAGCATTTTGTCGCACCCTGTTTTTGGACCCAGGTTGACCTCGGGTTGATCCAGGACCGCTTCAGGGTTGTTTCAGACCGTTTCGGGCTGCGTCGGGCCAATTATGGCCCGTTTTAGCTCGTCACCTGCCAGACTTGTGCGATCGAGCATGTCTTACCACCGCATATGTGCAATCATACGCGATCGCGTATGTTTGTGACACGCTGCATATGTAGACATACGCGATCACATATGTCTCTATTAAATGCCCTAGGGCACCATTCTGCCTAGGGATCCGCATTTTTGCAAATTTTAGGGTTTTAGCACTCAACCTGAGGATTTTTGGCGGCTGGCAGAGAAAAAAAAGGAATTAGTTTGCTTTCATTAGGCTAATTT
>CANYBF011240719.1:0-20710 GCA_948192965.1 Dalechampia spathulata | reverse complement strand
GGACTCCTGTAGTTTGTATATTTGTGCATAGCTCCTGTTGTATTAGGCTTGGCAGTATACCGGATGTACTATATATAAGAATCCTTGTATATATATGTATCCAGGGTTTTGTTTTGTATTCTTATTGTTCTTTTGAGATTTCTTATACGAGCATCAGCAGGTTAGCTTCCCTTGTGGTATAGTCGTTGTTTGCCTGAGACGGGTGGGCGATGGTTATGCTACGGGAGCTTGTCGTATCCTCGTGAGTTGGGGTCGGGGGTGTGACAATTAATAATTGGAATCTGGTTAAGTTATAATATTAAATTAGCAATACTAAGATGATGATAGTGTTATAAATCAATAATAACATATTAACTATTAAGTTATTAAGTAACTAATTGATAATAGAATTTGATTATAAATAGGAATATGATGATTCTCTGATAAATTATGATATAGATTAATAATGATAGAATCTTAATACATCACTGGATTTATTTTGTAACAGAACATAATTTTAAAAGAGGTATATTGAATAAGTTATTATTGACTGATAATATCAATCATGTTAATTAAATAAGGATAAGAGAAAGAAATAATTAAATATAATGCTACTATTTTGATTAATTGATTGAGAAATAATTTAAAAGAAGGTTTTATGTTATTAAAAGGTTTTGAAAAGTGCAGTTTCAATGATATAATGATTAATTTAGAAAAAAAATTTAAACGGTTGATGCAATTATGAATAGTAATATGATTTCTTATATAATGCTATGATGTGATAAATGAATGATATTGATATGTGATTGATTAGTACAATGGTATATAATGATAAGAATGATTAATGATACAATAAAATATATTAATAAAAGATGAACATTGCATTATGATTAGGTAAATTAGTGGATAATCCTCACGAATCAACAAAGGAATTAAACAAAGGAAAGGACATTCCAGGTTTGTGCTAATTAGTTGGGAAGTCCTAGATCATTAAATGATCAAGGGGAGATGGTATGGTAATACAATAATATTACAAAATTAATAATGATATAATGATATATATATATATATATATATATATATGTATATATAATTAACATGTCATAATATCATTGCATTCATCATGAAATATGGCATATCATGACATGGACAAATAAGGAAGGTGAAAAAAATAAGTAAATGAAATGGAAAGAAATTTCAATATATTGTGCACATATAAAAGTCAATGATATGATATGAAATGATACAAGAAAATACGAGGGAGAGTGCATTACATGAATGCATTCTCATAAATAAGCATTTTTCATGAAAGTATGATGTTAATACAATTGGTATGATATTTTTACACTCATGCAAATAAATGTTGAAATAACATACATGCCATAACATTCATATTATAATTTTAATGATAATGATATGACATTGTAATGATAAAAATGACCTTGAGGAAGATAATAATAGTATTGATAAAGATATTAATATTATGGGGCATAATTATGAATAATTAATGAATATTGAAGTGTTAGTAAAGATATTAGTAAGAATATTTTATAAAGATAAAAATTACATATGATATACATTTGATGATATATTAAATGATGCATTATGGCTAATTGATATTGTCTGTATTACTATATCATGAATGTATTAATGAAATTTTTTAACATGATATTTGATTATTATGTTTACATTAAATAATATATTAGCACCACTGAGTTTTATACTCAACGTTTGTCAATTGATAAATGTAGGAATAAGCAAAGCTGGGGAGCAAGAACGTTAGTGGCAGCAGCTGGACATTTCAACTAAGCTTTTTGGTAAATGGTTTGGTTTGACGGTATTATTAATTATATTGGTAATAAATTATGACGATCCTTATATATGTAAAATAATGATGTATGTATTTTAAATATGATGATGTTTAAAATAATGATAGTATAATAATGGATCGAATATAATGGAGGGATAATATGCATGATTTTATATAATATAAAAAAATGTTTACACTTAATCGTAATTGTATGGAATCCTTTATAGAATGATTATTGATTTTCTTAATAGAGAATTAATAATCATGCTATAGGAGCATGTTACGCAATTGAAAGACATGACATGCTTCATGAGGACTTATGTATCAACAATTGAGATAAGATTTAATTTCATCAACTTCATGATAATCTAATATTCCAGAATCATTAATGATTACATTATTTTCAATTACAACTTTTATTCTATTAGGACCTTTACTTAAATATTTAAATAAATATTTAATCAACATTGATTGTGAACATATCTCAACATTAATATGAGCTTTGTATCTAATGCATAAGGTTTTATTGAATAGAACTACAAATATGTTATCTAACTTGATTCTATCTTTAATAACAAAATTTTCATTATCTCTTTGTCTATATGAAACAAAACCATTTTCTTCAATATGAGTTTCTTGTTGAAATTGTTTAGGAAATTTTTTTGAACATACACCATTTTTCATATATATAGGACTACTAGTATAACTTGAAGGAAGAATGTTACGTTTTCCTATAGCTTCAGCATCAATATGTCCTTTTATTATAACATCTTGAATTCCTTTATAAACCTTTGAATGTAATTTTTTTTATTTTTCCTTATAAAATCTGACCTATCTTCCTCTATTGCAGTATAAACATCAATAATATACTATTGAATAAATTTTCCACTTATAAATAAAGTATTTCCTTGATTCATTCTTTCTTGAAGTTGGAATGAATAAAAGCTTCACATAGATATTCTTATTCTCATACGTGTTCTTCCAGAATAAGTTTAATTCCAACTTATATTTGGTCTGTAACTATCCCTTCCATATGGAAATAATAAAGGATATTACAAAGACATGTGAGAGGGACGTAATTTTGATTCTCTTTGTAGTTGACCACTTTTATGCTTAACAATTATATCCCTTCCTTGTTCATAATCACCTATATCACCAACTACTATACCACCAATATCATTAATAATCAGTAATTCATATTGTGGACTCTCTTCTTTTCTTCTAGTTAATAATTTTAGTTTTAAATGCATTACTTAATCAACATCAAATCTATCTCTTACATTTCTAAAAAGTTTTACTAATTGATTTATGCCATTGAACATGTTGATTAATCCTTCAATGATATCAATATCTAATTGACTTTGGTTATCAGAATTTTGGAAAGCTAGTAATCTATTTTGAACTTCATGTTTTATGTCATAAATATAAAGTTATGCAAACTTAGGATTTTCTCCTTCTAGTGGTAACAATGATCTTATGAGATGATGTACTTGCCCACTTATTTTAAACATAGGGGGTCCTACAGATGTATGCATTTGGTCTATTTTTGCACCAAATGATGTAAATGCAAACATTGAGTTATAAGCTCTTATATTTTCTCTAAAATTTCTACTCTTTGACATTCTTTTATGAAGAAGACCATGTAAGAAAGGCAGAATTTGTGCAGGTAATGGTAAGGATATTTTTCCATCTTGACAACATAAAGTAAATTTCAAGTTATTAGAACTCTTTACACATTCTTGATACCAGAAAAGAGCACCATAATTTTGACAAAAATAAGATCTTTCTCCAAAATCTAGATATTTATCATTATTTTGTTCAACATAACATCTACTAAAATTTGAAGATGATACTAATGATTCAATATCAAAGGAATTTGTATTTCTCATGTCATCATAATTAACAGAAACAAAATCTTGGTTTAAACCATTAAAGATTCTCCTAGATTTTCTTTGTTGAAAAGAATTGTTATTATAATCTTTATCAACTAAATTAGATATTTGGAAATTAAGATGTTCATTATAGTTGCTATTAATATTATTTGGAACAATATCTTTTTGTTTTTCTAATGTATTTAATTTCTTTTTCATGTTTGCTTTCAATGATTATTTTTTTTATGATTACTAAATTTGGTATGAAGTGTATGTCAAACTACATAGTTCTAGATAATAAGAAAATTAAACTCATTAAGAGGGGGGAAAAAAGCAACTAAGTACAATATTATACGTAAAACTAACCTTGTTTTTAGCCAGTGAAGGTTACTGACTTCTAAATGTACGTGTACCAAGAAAAATATCAAGGCATCAAAATTTTTATTTTCTTAATTGAATATTTTAATTATATAATTTGTCTTAATTATAAGATAAAAGTATTAATTTTTAATTTATCAAAAAATAAAAAAATTCAATTTATATATACAAATTGCATGTTTACATACTCGTAATTAACTATTTTCTATAAGTTATGTTTGTTTCTAATATCATTTACTTTTGTTGATTGCTTGACTAACAGTTTAATTTTAATTTAAGATTTAATATACCAAACAATTTACTTATTATTGAACCAAACTTAATATACATACATAAATAGATATATGCATAAGTAGCAATAATTTAACTTTGTAATTTTAAATTTTATTGATTTGATTTTGATTTAAATTTTATTATACAAAAAAATTACTTATTGTTGAACCAAATTTAATACATATGTATTTGAATTTTTAATTATTTTTATTTTGTATTTATTTTAAAAAAAGTTTCTATATATTTTCCTTTCTAATATGTTTAATATATCATGTTTGTTTCGATGATTAATTTTTTTTACAAATACTAAATTTGATATAAAATATCAAACTAAGGTGAAATTGTATAATTTTTATGATTACAACCTAAATAAAATCAAATAGTTTTAGATAATAGGACAACTAAAATTATTAAGAACAAATAGCAAGAGATTGAAGAAGAATAAATGGTTTTGTTGTTGAAGCATTCATGTCTATATAAGGGTGATTGTTCTTTTCTTCATAAAGAAACCTATTTGATTAGAAAAAAAGAAAGAACGTAAATAAGCATGAATGGATACTATAAAAGAAAAGTGAATAGAATTAGTAATAGAACTTGTGGAAAAAAGAACAATCACCCTTATCCAATCAAATAGGATTCAACTTTAAAAGCATTTAATTCTTTCTTTTTCCTTGCAAAGTGTAAGCTAATGAAGAATAAAAGTAGTGATACATTGAAGTGTTCACATTCTAAATTCTAATATAAAATTATATCATAACTATGATTTATTTTAATGGTAAACATGATTCAAGAGGAATGGGTATGATGAAGCTATAAAACTATTTCAAACCATGAGAGTGAAAAGAATGGAACTTGATATATTGTCATCAAGACCATTAAACCTGTTTGGAAGCCTAGAAAACCAAAAAGGACCATCGGCTATAAACCTTTTTTTCCAAAATACCCAGTTTTTAAGTAAATCAAACTCCTAAACTCCAACAACAACAACAACAATAATAATAATAATAATAATAATAATAATAATAATAATAATAATAATAATAATAATAATAGAAGCTACTTTTTTTTTTATTTGCTCCACTGGTCAAACGATCTCAGAATCTGAATCCCCACTATTTAGAATAAAAGAAAAGAACAAAAATGAAATTGAAGAAAAAAGAAATTGAAAGATGTGAATGATGAATAAAGAATAATTAAATTCAAATAGAACAACATATAATTATTTTGATACCAAAATCTTAAAATCCTAGAATATCCAATTCTTGATAGTAGGAAAAAATGAACAAATAAATAAAATAAGAATGATTTAAGCAAAGAAGAGTTCACCAAAATAAGCAAATACCCAATTCATCAAGCAATCAATGTAGGAAATCTGTCAATTAGAAGCAGTAAAAATGAAATTATTCTCATTCGAATATTCCTATGATATTCTTATACTTATACGTATACCTTTATAAACTTTATTTATACTTTTAAAAACTTGACAACTTTACAGTATATTGAACGTATCCTAATAACATCATCAAACTACATCAATTACCAGATGAATAAACAAAGCAATAACAAAGCTTACCTGCAATGTATTATCTATTACTTTAAACAAAGCAAAATTTAAATTGTCACAGTGCAACTCATAGCCTGTATAGTAGATTTTAAAAGAATAAAAATACATCAAGATACAAATAATGAAGTTTTTTGCATGCATGAATGGATGAGTTCTTGAAGGAAGAACCTGCATTCATTGAAAAATTTCATGACTTATAGAACCTCTTAAAGGATATATACAAGGAGATTTTGCATGCATGCATACATTTATATAAAATAAATAGCCAAGAACCTGGTATTGACATAGCCAAGGTTCTGAAATTTCCAAACCAATTGCCAATTTCTCAAACTGTAGATTGTGCATACAGGTCATAAGAGGTTGCAAAAAAGTTTTTCAGAGATTAATCCCTTTGAACTGTATTAATTAATCATTATTTCTAAGTCATGAAAAAATTAAAATAATATATTAACTATCAAATGGCTACAAAACTGGACATTTTGATATCATTTCTACAACTAGTTGATTAGCTTTTGTAGGTTTCTGTTATTTCCTACTGAACCCTAACTTGTCACCGTTGTTTCTGCTATTAGCCCTAAACCCAAGCTGACTGTCAAGTATGGAAAACCTAAGCACGCTAAGCATGTTTATCGGGTCATTAAAGCACATTGTATAACATTTCATTAACATTATTTGTAAAAATTATGAAAATAATCACAAAATGATAGAAATTGCATAGAAAATAATCCTAAAGCTTTAACTAATACATAAGGAAAGAAAAAAAAGTATGAATTAACATGCTCCAGAGTACTAAATTAACATACAAAGAAAAAATGAAGATAAGAATATTAATATAGAGTTATTAAACATTAAGAGCAAATTAGTAAATTTAAACCATAAATAAAAAATAACAAACTGACGGAAGAACTTACATACCTCAAACAATCCAATCCAATACAAGGGAATAAGCATAATCCAAGAAATAATAGAGAAGATATTAAATCATATAATAGAATTCAAGATTAAATGATATGAAATAAAGAAATATGATACATGTTTGACACTGATAGAAACACAGGGAAAAGAAAATGCGTTGGACATACAATGAACTTAGAACTAAGAAAGAAAAGAAGATAAGAACATCAATATTGACATATTAATCATTAAGAAACTGGAAAAATAAGATTTTCTTTTAATAATTTTATAACAGCTGTACATCTGTATGGTAAATTGATAGACTAAAAATGTAAACTAAAACCCCAAATTATACGCAGATTTAAGTGGTAGGAAATCAGAGAAATTAGGATTTCCTTTGATAACTTTGGGACAACTGTACTCCTCTACAGTAAATTGATAGGATTTAAATTTAAATCTAAATTAGGAAATGAAATGAAATTTTGGACATACGCAATTGACAAATGTAAGTTATCTTCCACACTGAAATAGTACTTTTGTGAGAAAGCAGCAGGACCATCCTTTGCCATTCTTTTTTCCAATGAGAAGACCCATCGATGAACCTTGGGAAGTTTTGAACATGCTTATCCATACATCTCTATTAATATTCTTTATAGGGATACTTGGAAAGTCTAGCATGAGATAAAACCTATGAATCAACTGATAGATAACATTCTTAAAGAATATAAATCATAATCTAAATCAAAAGAGAAAATGATACAAAACCTGAATTCCCAATCTCTATGGTGAATAAAATACAATGATTAATTCCCAACAAGAGATCTGGAATTGAGGATATGATTAGAGGACAGCACGTGACTGTGTACTCTTAAAATAGAAGCTGCATGTCAAAACCCGTTCCTGATCGCTGACCCCTTACCTTTCCCTCGTAGCTCAGTCCCTCTATTTCCACCATTATTGCAATTCATTAGCTGACTGGTTAATAACATTTATGGAACTTTTGTTAAAAAGATAAAATAATTTAAATTTACCTTCAAATTTGATGTGAGTTTTGAATAAATATCATGAGTCAAGCTTGAGTTTAATAAAGAGAGATTATTTATGAAAAAAATCATGATCTTTAACATCTTTTATAAATTTAACATGAATTTAAATTTAATAATGTTGGTTATAATATTTTTAATTTTTGTAATATGATACATCATTGTTATCTCAAGCTAAATTAATTTTACATATCTGACATATCCTAGATTGAAATGTCAGGTAACATTAAAACTTTGACATATTAAAGTATATTGTTTTGTGTTAGAAAATGGAAACATTAAATGTATTTAGTAATTTATTTTCAATTTAAATCTTAAAATTAGGAATCTTATTTTTCATTTCTTTGTTTTACAAGAAATAATTTTTGTAATTATTGTAGAATGACATCACAAACTAGCTCTTTTACTCCTTTAACACATCAAAGTCATATGTGGAATGTCAATATGAAATTAAAGCTATGTTATTAATATTATGGATGAATGATAATCTTAATCAACATTTTTTTTCATTGTACTATTAGAAAGGTAAACCTTTGTAACTAAAAGTAGTAATATCATGGACGAATGATAATCTTAATCAACATTTTTTTTCATTGTAATATTAGAAAGGTAAACCTTTGTAACTGAAAGTAGTTCCAAGGTGTTTTTTCATAATCTTTTTTTTCTTTATTTTCCTCTAATTTCATGATCATGTAAATTTTAAAGTTAGTACAATGTATAACAATTCTTTTCATTATTTTCTTAGATTTTTGATTATATAACATGATGATTGTGAATGTTTCAAATGGTTAGATCTAAAACTATCATGTCCTTAAAAGGATATATTGTTGAGACTAAAGGCTCATAAAGATATGCTTTAAAAATAATTATATTGTAAAATTAAAACTAAAATAATGGTGGAAGAAAAATCACGGGCTAATGAAGCTAAAGATGGGTAACATAAATTTATTTTGGATTTGATTGATGCATTATGTGTAAACAATTTAAAGACAAAAGAGAATATTGAAGGGTTAAGTTAAATGAAAAATGTTATTTTTGCTAGAATTAATGAGCTAGATGAAATGAAAAATTTAATGTTGATTAAGAATAAAAGATGAAGAAAAAGATAAGGAGACTAAAATATAATTATAGTACTAATAGTGGTTATGGTTGATTATTATGGTGAACCACATGCTTACTAATTACACTTTTTAGAGGAGTTGTAAATCCACTTATGAACCTAACTTTTTTCATTTTCAAGCATCTATAGATTCATAAATGAACCAATTATTAGTACTTATAAACATACATTTACACGCATCCTTATACACATAATAAGAATGTAGTTAAAAAGAAGGAAATGTAATTAAATTCCTTATTTAGATATTTTCAAAATCTTCAAAGATTCTTACTCTATAACCTTGTCAAACTATGATCTTTCTATTTCACTTAGTTGCTTGATGACTTGATTTTCCCTAGAAACTTCATTTCTCGATGGATTGGACATTTATCTTTGTTAGCTTTGACTTCTAACTATTTTTATCTTCCTTGATCTTCCTATATTCTTGGTAACATGATAATATGATTGACATAATTAACATTAGAGGACATGATCTTTATAATAGTAATATAAATATACATATTATATAAGTATAAATGTACTTGTAACTTAGATGATCTTTCCATTATTGTAGTATTTTTACAGTTGTTTTAATTATGCCCAACTTGGAAACATGATTGACATGTCATGCCTACTGTACGTGCATGCTTGATTATAATTATATGAATATTGATTGCCATGTTTAAGTGATGAACTTAATATGATGCAAATGGATTAAGATATGAGTTTAAGCTTAAAGAAGTAAATATGAAATTAAATACGTAGGAATTTATGGAAAGGTGGTCGAATTAAATTATTATTTTAGTAGAAAAATATATGAAACATATAAAATTAATGATCTAATGAAGTCTAGATCAATTCAAATTATAAATAAAGTTAAGGTAAATTAGTTGCCTTATAATATGAAGCAATTGAGCTAATAAGGATGCAATTATGAGATTGCATACATTTTTAAGATAAAATGTTATTTAAATTAATTAAATGAAGGTTAGTTAAATTAAATACTATTGGTGAGCTAAGTTTTAATAAATAAAAGTAATTAGAAGATATTTAAAGTAATGGGGTTAAAAGGGTGCAATATGTATACTTAAAAGGAATAAAGGATTTTCTAGGGAATAATTTTTGTAAGGATTTGAAAATGATAAACAAGTTAATGTAGGCCGATTACTTCATAAATTTTATTGACTTTTCATTTTAAATTTAGACAAAAAGTAGCTAGAAATAGAATATTAATATAATAAATGGAAATTATGTGGAAGAAGATAAAGATTGACACCTTAAGGATATTACTTTCTCAAGAGCTTAAGTCAATGGTAGATTATTTTTCTTCATGATTTTTCCTATTAATTGGAACATATATAGAGGGAAGTTATAAAATGTGACACCCAAGGCTAATGAGGGCAAGGAGTGGACGTTGGTGCTAGAGAGCATAGATAAGGACCGGCTCCTAGTAAACTTCTAGGTGGAGAGACACATGAGTAAACTGATCTCACGCCCAAAGAAGATGGATCCTGAGATTGTATAGGGATGATTTTGAGATTGTACAGGTATGGGACTATACAATTGAGAATAGCTTAAATGATTAGATAGGTATTATCCATACCAACAAGGTGCACCTACCTTTTTTATGCTCATTCATATCTTAAAAGAAACCTCTTACCCTTGTTTTTACCATATTGTTTCCTATATAAAAAGGATTTCAAACTTTTATTAGTTGAATGTTGAGCGTGTCAAGAATTAAGATATTTCAACTGTAAGGGAATTAAATGTACTTTAACTTTTTAAAAAATAATTGTATGAGTAATAAAAGGATTGTAAAAATACTCTAGGTTTCTAGCTTTTCATTTGATTATCGATGATTAATTAATGCCCTTCATAGTAGCTTGTCTTTATTATTTATATATATTACCAACTGACATTTTTAACATGCACATACTTATTTTCATGAAATTTCACTTCTACTATTTAATCGATTACCTATACTTTTGACTCTAACAAAATGACTTGATAAGCATGTAACTTGATTCTCACATACTTACATGCCCACTCATAATTAGATTATAATTAATTTTAAGTGACATAATTGATTATATAGCTTTAGCTCAACTTTTATTAATATCTTAAGTCAATTTCAAATCAACAGCTTTGTTAATGTGCTGCATGATTTCATCATTATTCTAAAACTTGCTTTGTTGCCATTTGATATCCTTAATTTTAATAAATAAAAATAAATTCTATTGACTTTATTTTTGTAGCTTCTTCCTTTAACAAGTGACATTTATAAGTGGTAAGACATGCATAAATGCTTTTTTATCAACATGACCTCCTCGAGTGGTATTACCTTTAATCTTCTTTATATCATGAATCAATTTACCTATTTTTATTTTTATGACTATGGTATCAACCTTTTATTTTCTTATGAAGAACTTAGTAATTTCCTATAAAATGGGAAAAATACATCTTCAAATAAAACTTCATCAACCACATGAGGATCTCCTTTGAATATGACATAGATTGCTTTAATCTTCTTTCAAGAGGAATTTGAACATTTTCTTTGACTTGGTTAAATTGTTATAAAGTCATTAATATTGAATTATTATTAAAATAGTCCTTTATAATTCACTCTAATTATATATTATTAATCACCTTCATAGATTGACTATATTATCCTTCATATATAAATAAAATAACAATGATATGCTTAATGTCCATGAATGCAAATATGAGTTGCATTCTTCTTTTCTCATGACAGTGATATATTATATGATAATGAATGTGATTATGCATTGCATTCCTTTGTTCTCTGTAATTTCATCATTTTCCTTATGATGACATCAATCTTTATATTTGATTATGCATAATTTATACTGGGCATATTTTCAATCTTTCGTTTCCCTAATATATCTCCCTATATTTTTTTCTGAAATTTTTTGTATTCTTTGTATCCATATTTTTTATACCTGTAGCTGTATTTATATTTGTATTTTATATCACTGTACCTTCCTTATTCCTCTAAAATGTTATGCTAATAATGTGTGATGCATGACTTATGCCTTTATCATGTATGCACATGTATAATGTTGGCTTAACTGTAAAACGATAATGTTTCAAATTATAAATATATTATGTATCCAATAAATAAATATTAATTGAATATTCATAATATTATACAATGGTATACTTGTAATTAACAAACCTTTATATTTTACCTATGAATCTGATTTATAAATAATTAATATCAAGCACAAACCTGTTATCGCTTTACCTTTGACTATTTGTTGGGTTTGTGTATTAACTCGTATATTACCTATTACATTATAATTCCTTACTACTTTTGCTTAAGAAAGCTAATACAATAACTCATATTAAAATTTAACATTTATGATATAGCATGCGTGGGTGTACAACTTATGTTTATTCAATATCAAGACTCCAAACTTAAATTTTCAATTAATAATCATAAAATAGTCTTATATATAATATATGCATTTCTAATTTAAGAATTTATTGACTCATGTGCTCAATAATCACATAGGTTATCCCACACAAAATATTTTCTTATTAAATCTAGTTTTATTCATACATCCATATATGGTCACATAGTTAATATAACGGGAACTCTACTATAATCTTATGCAAGATATGTATTAATTACAAAACTACATTTTGAGGTTATACTTAATTTGATGATTTTTTTCATGAATTAATTTATAACCTTATGATTTAATTTATAACCTTATGATTTAATGGATATAATAATTCACCCCTCTTTTTTTAAAATTCCATCATAATATCATAAGAGATAAATATGGAATTAGACATAGTTTACCTAAGTTACATACAATTTACCCTTATGTACATGCAATAAAATATTTATTTTCTTTTTAAGGCTACTTGTATGGACTAGTAATGGTCACATTTTAAACAATGGTTCAGTTGAATCCATAAGCCTAACTTCTCAAGTCTAAATCTTAATACCCTATACATTTGGAGGCTTAAACTTGGTATCTACTAAACATCAACAATTATGAATATGATCATGTGAATTCTACCATCCACTTACCTGGAATAAGGACCTCTAGCAGCTGATACATTTACATTACTCTAAGGGAGTGATTCAGTTACTTAAGAATGATTTGGCTGCTAATTTATGAATATAAAAATCCAAGGAAATTGAATGCACTTTATCATTATAGTTTATTTAGTCTGCCTCCTATTTTCTTTCATGCACTCGCTTGACCCATCTACTACCTTATCCTCAAGTAGTTGTAATAATCAATGTACATTTATTACCATGTAATTATGTGGTGATCTGTGGTCAAGCAGTATACCATTTTGATAAATTCATTTAGTAAAATCCAGCCTAGATTATTGTCATGCAAACATATCTTTGCATATAGTTTAAGCTGACTAATAGTAGTAGTTAATCATGCATGTGGTGCCCTCTTTTTATAGGTTTTTTATTGGTAGATATTATTATAATAAGAAGAAATGTATGCACTTATTAATCATTTTTTATACAATAGTTTCCCTACACCAGTTGTTTACTTAACCTTAACCATGAAACTACTGTTGTAACTTACACAATAATTTATAGTATTACAACATCAATTATAAAAACATCAAACTTCATATGTTAAAGGTCCCCCAACCCATATTCTAGATATAATAACATTATCTATAAACTATTAACTTAATAAGTTCAGCACCTATACACCCTCATGCATAGTCTTGCCATTACCATTGTTCATTTGAACAATCCATAAAAAAGCTTCTTACTTCTATATTACCACTTTATTCCATTTAAAGCAGTATAAGATAATAGGGATCCGATCCAGTGATAAACTTTATAGTCCCTTTAAACATACAAACATTACATTAAATCATGAGAATAAAAGAAATAACAATCCACACTCACTTAGTTAAAGAAATGTATAGTTTATGTACATAAAGTAAGTTCATTTACAACTAAAAAATTCACATCCAAATTTCTAAGATTCACATGCAAGTATTTATGCTACACTAGATACTCAATAATTCAAGAATCAATTATGTGGCTACATGATTTTCAAGATTTAATCAATACTCTTAATTCTCTCTCTAGTTTAATTCACTTCTTTTGGTTTGGTATTTAGCAAGAGTAATGCATAGATACTTCATACATAATTACTAACATTTTTAAGATTTTATGTAATTAAGTTTCTAAGTTTCTTAAACTTCATCGTAGTAAAAGTTTGATGGGAACTAATTCTTTCTTCATAATGGTTTTATAGACCCTGACTTTTCACTTGCACATTGCAACTTTGGGTTTTCTTTGATTCAGCTTGGTACAGGTCCTCGATATTGATCTCCATTTGCATACATGCCTTTTAGCCTCCCATGAATGCTCAAGACATGTGAGGTATGTTACATTTTGCTTATGGAAGGTGGAGTACATAACATTTATTTTCTGATATATGAAGCATATAGTGCTACATGCTGCACATGTTCAGTAGATATATGCATGGTGCACGACCTTTTCCTATGCAAATCTAATATGCTCCATATATCACTATGCATTTATGGCACATTTAATGCTTGTTGGGCATGAGGCACATATCCTGATATGCCCCTATTAGGTGACACACATAGGTAAAATTTATGATATGTTGTGCACGTATTGCTATATACTACATTCTACGCATATAGCCTTTTTCTAGGCTATATGTTGCATATATAACACTATATGCTACACATATCACTCTTAATTTCATAGAATCCCACATTATTTGCTTGTTTTTGGTAACTAATGACCCTCACTTATAAATATAAACCATATATTTATGGAAAAAGGGTTCAAAAATTAGAAATTATGGCTAAACTATGCCAAATTAATTTCTCACTTAATTAAACACTGAATTAAGTTGCTAATTAGGATTAGAGATTAATTAATCCTTACTTTAAATCCTTAAACTTGTTTAAAATAAAGATTGGAAGCTAATCCTATTTAGTGAGTGTTGGAATGCCTCTTCCTTTCTCATTTTCTCTTTATTTCCTTATAGGTTTATGATTTTTTGCTTTGTTTTTCATTGATTGGCTTCAATCAAGAATGTTACAGTAGCATTCTTAGCTTATTCATAGCTAGAATGATTTGTAACAATCACCTATTTGCCTAGGTTT
This sequence comes from Dalechampia spathulata, assembly GCA_948192965.1. Classification (NCBI taxonomy): domain Eukaryota; kingdom Viridiplantae; phylum Streptophyta; class Magnoliopsida; order Malpighiales; family Euphorbiaceae; genus Dalechampia; species Dalechampia spathulata. The sequence goes on along the minus strand of CANYBF011240719.1, from coordinate 5,640 downwards.
ATGATTTGCTTCATGTCTTAGTTTAAAAACTTGATTGTTTTCCTATTTCTGTATGTTACATACGATGCATGTCATAGTATATGTGGCACATATATCCTATATGTTGCGCACATCATGCTATATGCAGTGCATATATATGTCTATTTTTCATGATTTTATGATTTCTCATACATTTTCACTTGTTTTGTGATGCTAATCAAAATTTTCAGTAGTATTAATGGTTTCACTATAACTCTAATGATCTAAATTTGCCATACATTGATGCAATTTGATTAATTTTGGCTTCAAAATTGATTTTCAAGTTAAATGCTTATTTAATTTGATGTTTATTATAACTGATGTGATTGAACTTGAATTAGATATGTTTGCTATCTCTAATTGATGTTATGATGACATTAGAGTCCTTAATTTCATTTTCCATGATCAATTTATGTTGATTTTACTATTAAATCAATTAATTTGCTTATTTTCTCAATTAAATGCCATTTTAATTGTGTTTTAATTATCACTTAACATGTTTAGCTTAATTAGGTGTTGATTTATTTCTAAGTGATGCCTCATGTGATCTTAGAATCTTCCAATTATGCTTTTAATTATTTTGCCTAAAATTAATTATTTTTCATGATTTTCATGACTCGACTCATGTTTATTATTGCATTTTCATGAGTGTTGCCATTATATTCATTAAACTTTAGCCCTTGATTCATGCTTTCACATGACATAGAATTGATCATTCATGTTCAACATCTCATTTGTTGCCTAATAATTATTTATCTATTTACTTAACATCTCAGATTTTTTTTATTATTTAAGATCTTTTGTAATAGAATAGGTCTCTATTTTATTAGATTCTTCTGACATGAATGATTTAGCTTTATTTTATCGTGTATCCCCTATCTCTCTTGATCCCTTTCTTCGGGCCATTTTAATTTTCATTCATGCTACTATGATTTATTTCGCTGCTATGTTTGCTTTATCATTGTTATATGATGTATGCTATGACATATCATGCTTATGCCATGTCATATTTCACATGTCATACCTATGTCATGTTATCTTTCACATGTCATGCTTATACCATGTCATCTCACATGTCATGCTTATACCATATCATCTTTCACATGTCATGCTTATGCCATATCATCTTTCATAAGTCATGCCTATGTCATATTATATTTCACATGTCATACCATATTTCATATATCATACTTATGCCATGTCATCTCACATGTAATGCTTATGTCATGTCATCTCTCACATGTCATGCTTATGTTATGTCATGTCTATGTCATGTCATATTTCACATGTGCCATATCATATTTCACATGTCATATTTCACATGTCATAGCTATGCCATGTGATCTTTCAAATGTCATGCTTATGCCATATCATCACATGTCATACCTATGCCATGTCATATTTCATATGTTGTACCTATGTCATGTCATCTTTTACATGTCATTCCTGTGTCATGTCATCTTTCACAAATCATGCCTATGTCATGTCATCTTTAACATGTCATGCCTATGCTATGTAATCTTTAACATGTCATGCTTATGTCATGTCATCACATGTCATGCTTATACCATATCACCTTACATATCAAGCTTATGCCATGTTACATTTCACATATTATGCTTATGCTATATTTTATTTATCATGATGTCATGCCATGATTGTCATATCATATTTATCATGTTATATCTGCTATGATTGTTGCTATGCTATATCACGTTGTGTACTTATGAATGCTCACCTGCCTAGGATAATTAACTTAACTAAAATGGTAAAATTGAACTTAAAACTCTGAAGGAATAGATTTTCATCACCCAAACACATCCCTGAAGGGTTTGACTTAGCACTCATGCTATGGGTCAATTGAACCAAATCTGGAACCATTCGATGGTGACTCCATCTTATGACTCTTTTGAGTTTGTATCATTCCTTGAGGTAGCCTCTTAAGAAGACTGCACTTTTGCTCCAAGTAAACCCTTGGTGTCATCTATTGCAAGCCTTGCTTTGGGCCATTATGAAAGCCCCACCCATAATGGTGACTCCACTAAGGACCTACGATGAAAGAGTTGTGGCATTGAAATCTTTGAGTTTCATATCAATTTTCTCATTCTAGTTAGGTTAGTTATATTGCATATCACGTACACAGTTTCCATCTGCACACCACTATTTATCTCGTGTCAAACCGATGATTGTGGTGAGTGAGTACCTTGGACTCTATTTGACTATTAAAGAAGCAAATTTACCTTCACCATTCATTATATTGTACTAAGGATCATTAATGATTCCTTGAATGAATAAATGTTAGGTATAGTCCTACACCGATGATTCCATTTAGTTGGATAGGTTGTGGACAATATGGTGGGGAACCTTAGCATGTTCTCACCAAATTAAAGCCCATATAATAAACCATAGAAACATTCTAAAACTAGGACCCTTTATTCCTATGCTATATGGATTTATGCCTTATTATGTCAGTGGATTTTCCTAAATTTGGTTACTTTTCTCACCTTATATTGCTTTGCTAAGAGTCAAAATTTTTATAATTTTGTATTGGATGTATAACCTCATACCTATTCAATTGGCATTCTCTTATCATAGTAATATAATCATGTTGAAATTCTCTCAGATTTTTATCATAATCTCTTATATGATCGGGCAACGATCATCTTTTTGCTTGACTCACATGCTGAGAGTATCACACCTTGTGTTACTAATGTAACTCCAGACTAATATCCCACCTAGAAGATTTTAGACTAATCAATCTTTGTAGAGGTATAAGGGTGGCAGGGAGTGCTACTATATGTTACATGTTCATTAACATTTTTGTATTTTCTGTCCAACATGCATACATGCATGCTCATGCATGATTTTCATTAATTGCTTCCTTTTATAGTTATAATACTAGATGTTTCATAGCATAGGTATGCATACATCCTACGTGTTACATCATGTGCATCATATGCAATCACATATATATACAGATGCATTCATGCTAACTCTGTATGTCGTTTACAGATCATGTTAGATTCACAGCTTGCTAAGAATGTTGCATCTCAATTTGATACTTTCTACTATATTGAATGGTGCCTCACTTGCCATTAGTCAACAGTTGATTGATCAGTTTATGGCCAAGCTCTTATCTAATGAATTCAAGACTCTTCTGCAATAACAGAATTGCAAAACTCTTAGTCCTGGAGATTTCATCACCCTGCTAGCTCTTATAAAGGATAAGGGGAAAGTGATAAACTTGTATGACACCAAGATGGATAATAAGGTCTTACTTCATATGCATGATGTCCCTAAGTCTGAGACCTCTACATTAGAATAGAAGATAAAACAATTGCCGTCTATCATAAAGACTAAAAGGATGGGGTCTAATCTAGATTTTGATGAGTTCTTAGTCCGGGCTATCAAAGGGCTGCCTATTAATTTCAAACTCTCAGATGTTCCTAAGTACAACAAGGTTAGGGATTCAAAGAACCACCTCAAAACCTATACCATGATGATGAGTATGATAAACTTGTTAGATGAGCAGATAGTCTTACTATTCTTTATCTCATTAGAGGGACCAATACTAGCCTAGTATCACAGTCTTAACAAGGCGACCACGATCAGAAAAAGGCATCTCTGCATTATGTTCTATAACTAGTATGGGTTTAGATCACATTTTGATGTCACTCTAGTAGATCTAGAGATGGTGAAAGAAAGTTAATCAGTCTTTCATGGACTACTTTAGCTAGTGGATGGATAAGGCGACGCTGGTTAGACAAAAGCCATTAGAATTGGATATGATCAATAAGCTTATAATGGGATTGCTGCTGTAAGGGGTGTAGGTTTTCCACTAAGGGTAGAATAGATACTTTATATTTTTAATTTAATTTATTTATATTTGGGTGTGATGACTCAAACACTTTGATGTCTCCTCTTATCCACAAACAACGATCATCATGGATGCTATTAAGCTCAAGACTTCAAGCTTCTGCATCTCCCCCACTTCAACCAACCATTCTACTCCACACTAGAAGAAAATTTTAGTGCTTGCAATTACCTCTTTATGAGCAACCTCAAGCTCTATTAATCAACCCAAAAAGAGGAAAAACTTCATAAAGAAATTACTCTACCACCGTAGACCAATTCATATTTTTTTTTTGTTTTCTTTTTCATAAATAAATTACTCTACCACTATAGAGCAATTCCATATTTGATAAACATATTATTAGTATATTCACTTAGATTATCATAGCCTCAAGCATAATCATTCACTCTATTAGTACCTCAATGCATGCTAGCTTGCATGTTCCTTTTTTTTCCAATATTGTCTGGAATTCATCAATTCATTTTCTAAAATACCTTAATGTACACATGAAGATCAACCTTTTAGAGCTACTTTCCAGTGCATAGTTCCATATTGATACAATCTTGAAATAATTCAAACAGTCTAGAATTAGATAGTCTCATACTTGTCTAACCCTAAAATTACCCCAAACTATTCTTAATTGTATAACATCATACTCATGCAATCTCACTCCATCTAAACTATATTAGTTTAAGGCTCTGATACCAAGTGTCATGGGTATAAATCTCCCTATACAAGCTAGCCTTCTAACCCTTAGGAATAATCCATTCATGATCAAGCCAGGCTTTATATATGAATGTCTCAGGCATTACCATCTCAATTAAAAGAGCTTTAGGAGCTCTTTAGATAGCATAAGCATTATATGAGAGAAAGGCATATTAAAGCAAGAACCAAATATAATTTCTGAATAATTCGTTTACTTATTTTATTAATGAATATAACTGGTACAATGATTGGATAATCTCACTTTGTATGTAGGTAGGGGAAATATCCTACATTAAAGACAAGCTTAGCCAATACTAGCTATCATGCCTAATCCCTAGATATCATCCAAGGCTGACTAATCACTCTCCCCTAAAGAGCATAAGGTGCATAGTTAGGTATGACAAGAGGAGACATCAAAGTGTTTGAGGCATCATACCCTAATTATACATAAATTAAATTAAAAATACAAAATATGTATTATACCCTTGGTGGGAAACCTCCACCCTTTACAACTGCCACTGTACTAAGATAAGCTAAAGTATCAGACTTTTCATACATTCGACGATATTTACTAAGTCGATCAGAGGATCGAGTAGACTGAGGGGGTGAAGAAGGAGCCTTCCTTCATCAAATCTAAAACCACCACATACACCCAAACATAACATAAATCCCATTATATCAATGCCTTACAGACATCAAATCCTATACTTTAAAAACACTACCTAGTCCTAGAGGTTCTTAAATCTCAGGATACTACTTTCCAAGGTTTTGGGGTGTCTCTTAAAAGCCAAACTTATTAAGCCACTTGAGCTAAACTTCCAAACACCACTGAAGCAGGGATTTTGGGTTGTGATAAAAATAATAATTGCTACAGAAATAAATCCCTTAGTCTCTATGGACTTAGTATAGAGTGAGAAGGGTACCAAACTCAGGGAAATGGGGCATAAAATTCATTTCTTCCTATGAAACTTAACAATTCCTAAGTCTTTATGATGTCACAAGTAAAATGGTAAAAGATATGATAATAATAATAAAAATGATCCTTCAATTCCTAATTAGCTAAA
>CANYBF011240630.1:0-12300 GCA_948192965.1 Dalechampia spathulata | reverse complement strand
GAGTGCATGTAGGGAGAATTTAAAATGAGCATGATGGGAGAATTAAAGTATTTCCTAGGACTTCAAGTCAAACAATTTGAAGATGGAATCTTCATCAACCAATTCAAGTATACTCAAGAGATGCTCAAGAAGTTTGGATTGAAAGATGCTAAAGCTAGCAAAACACCAATGAACACGACTACAAAACTTTCATTAGATGAAAATGGCAAGCAGGTAGATCAAAAGAAATATAGAGGTTGTTATTGTGCTCAAGTACTTTGGATTCAACAATAATTAAGGGATTACAATGTGTGTGTTTCTTGCACCTCTATAAAATGTGATAATACTAGTGCTATAAACTTGTCTAGGAATCCCATTTAGCATTTTAGGACTAAACATATTAATATTAGACATCATTTTCTGTATGATAATGTGCAAAAAGGGAAAGTTGTATTAGAATTTATTGATACAACTCACCATTTTTACAAAACCCCTTAGTAAAGAACGTTTAAAATTCATCAAACATGAATTAAGAATGATAGATGGGTCATTTTTGAAATAGAAGTGATTGGTGGACTTTAAAAAATTCAAGAAAATTCAGAAAACTCTTCAAAAGTTTTCAATTTCTTAGTCCCCGTACGGCCGTACAACATTTGGTACGCCCGTATGGATCCTCAATGACCAATTCCTAAAATTCTGGAAATATTTGGTACAACTTGTACTCATTTTAGTATGATCGTAAGCCATGTGGTACAGCCGTACCAAATTCGGCACACTCGTACACGTTCCTTTTAAATTTTTTAACTAAAAGCCTCGTACGACCGTACGCCTACTCGGTATGCCCGTACGCGATCCTGAATTCTAAACATCTACAGTTGGTACAGTTGTACGTGTCACCCGTATGCCCATACGTGACATGAATTTTCAAGGAATTTTTGGCCCGTACGGCTGTACGCTTAACCCGTACGCCCGTACACGACCTTAAAAACAGTTTTTAAATGTGATTTTTCAGTTTTTCACTCATTTCCAACTCAGTTTTCTCTCAAAATCCTTAGCTAAATCCTCTAAAATCAGTTTCTAAATCTTTGAAACTACATTGCCCATAATCCTACTCCTTATTCTGGTATTGTTTTCAATCATTTTACTCTATTTTACATTTCATTTTTATTGTTTCATTGCTTTTTATTATCTTTTTCAACGTTTTGATTTTTTGATCATTCTATGTGGTTTTAGCTCTAGGTTCTTTAGAGTTTATCACTTAGGATTGTGTTTAGGGCTTGTGTGCCAAATTTCATTGATTTCTGTGCAGGTTCCAGTTTTTCAATTTTTCAAAACTTATCGTTGTTTTGTCAAATTTTTGCAAAATTTTGTTTTTTTAAATCCATTACTTATTTCTCACTGATTTTACTTATGTCTACTCCTGGAGACCGTGGTGACTCTTCCTCACGGAGAGTCAAGCATACTATTGCTGCAGGCTCTGGCCCCCAAGGGACTACTCCTGCCTCTATTATTAAGACATCCATTCTGAGTGAGAAAGTCTTCTCTAACTCTCATTTTGCATGTCATCCTACTCTCCATCAGACCAGACTGAATGACGATGTTCTGAGATATTTGACCAATGTAGGTTGGTCAAATTTCACGTTCCTACCTAACCATTTTATTCAGTCTGTAGCTCTTGAGTTCTTACAGACCTTTTCTTTATCTACCTCCTTCTCCTGCACTTTTAGACTCTTCTGGAGGCATCACTCTCTTTCTACTCTTGAGTTTGATGGTCTCTTTGGCTTTCATACATATGGTATTTCTAATGCCAAATCTGCAGTGTTTGACTGCAATGCCTTCTGGAAGGACATCACCCTCGATACCCCCTTTCGTCCATCTTGTCAAAAGGCCTCGTGCCTTAAATCTCCTGCACTCTTCCACTGTCATAGATTGATCTCCTATCTTATCTTTGAGAGATTAGATTCTAATGACACCATTACAAGCCCTGACCTTATCTTCTTATACTGCATGGTCATGAGTACTCCTATTCAATCTAGACGTTGGCTTCAGACCTCTTTTTATGAGGTCAGCATCCAGAAGTAGCCTGGCAGGGCTATCCTATTTGGTCCTATCATTCATCATATCTGCCAGCAGTTACAAGCTTTTCCTCTCACTCACCCTTCTCCTGGACCACGTGGTCTAAAAATTGACCTCTTTTTCATTGAGCACTCTATGCTCTTTGAATGCACTACTGATGACAAGTTTGTTATTCATTCCAAGTACATCTCCAGACAACTTGCTCACCTTCAATCATTGAGCCTTCCTAATGATACTATCTCTATCTATGGTCGTCAGGTTATAAAAGTCTATCAGCGTCTGTACGTTTGACTTCCAGACAACATACTTGCAGAGTGGCTTGATCCTGTTGATTTATCCACTGACGCTACATGATAGGCGACTCTAAGCTGCAAGCGCCAGCAACACTTCTCGGGTGGATCCTCTTCATCGGCTGCTATTCTTGATCCTACTGATCCAGCTGCCACTACTCTTGCTCCTACTACTGCTGCTGATCCTTCAGATTCTATTTCTCAGTAGCTTGCCACTATCATTGCTCGACTCAACTACGTGGATACCTTTGAGCATTGTTTTAACCAGATTGATCAACAGCTTGGACATCTTACGCAGCAGTCCATCATTTTTTGTTAGTAGCTTGATCAGCATGTTGCTGACTTTCATGAGTTTCAGACATCCACCATTGAGACTCTTCACTCCATCAGCATCATGATGGATCCCTTCATCATTCCTCCACCAAGTCCACTACCTCCTCAGGACCCACAATGATTTATTATTTCTAATATTGTCAAAGGGGGAGATGTTTTATGATTTTTAGAACTTGATGTTAGTGGAGTTAATTGTTAGATTTTTCATATTATTTTTGATGTTATCATTGTACTGAACATCTGTTGATGTTATATATATATATGATGTTTATTCAGTCTATTATCATTATCTTAGTTGATTTTGCTTTTATGTGTTATGATTATCTTTGATGTTGTTGATTATGTTTATCCATTTCTCCTTTCTTTGTGCTTGTTTGATAACCTATGGTTATATGGCATGTATTATAAAACAAAGGGGGAGATTTCCAAAATTTTTCTAATCTAAATTTCATTTAAATGAGTTTTTGTAAATTGAACTTAAATTGATTGCCAACATCAAAAAGGGGAGATTATTAGACCCTACATTTTGATGTGTGTGCCATGTGTGAATCAATTTAAGTTATTTGCCATTTTTATATAAGTTTTTATGTTAGTACGGGTGTACTAAATAGCTTAGTTAAGTGGTACGACCATATGACTAACCGTACCTAGTTAGAACTATTTGATAAAGTACGGTACGGGCATACCATTGGTTGGTACAGGCGTACCGTTGCTCATAGGAATTTGGTTTATCAGTAAACCTGTTTTGGTACGGGCGTAACATTGGGTGGTACGGCCGTACATGAGCTCGCAAGAAAATTGTTTGTCAGGAAACTTGTTTTGGTATGGATGTACCAATGATGGTACGGGTGTACCACATTTCCCTCTTATTTTTTCTTTGAAGAATTTTAAATCCGTATGGGCGTACAAGATAGGTACGGTCATATGTGACTTTTAAGAAAGATTTTAAACCCTTTCTAATGGCTATTTTCATACAAAACTTTCATACATTTTGTCTCTAACGGTTAGTTTTTGCAGAGCAACTTTTCCTTTGAGCTTTGATTATCAAGAACAAGTAAGTTTACTTGTATTGTGTGTTTTTTATCTATTGTAAACTCTCATCTATTATATTCATACTTGTGGAAAGCTAAGGATTACTTTTATGGGTTTGTGAGTGATTAATGCTTGGGCATTAATTTGTATTTAAGAGTTTGTAAGGTTGATTTTTGTAAAGGTTTGAGTGTGAGCCTTGAAAACACTGAGGTTTAGGATTCATTTGTCAAATCTGTGTTGTAATTGATTGAAAATTAGTGGAATCCTAAGTCAAAACTTAGGAGAAGTGGACGTAGACAAGAGTTAGTGTCGAACCACTATAAACCGACACGTGTTACCATTTTTGTAAGGGATTTCAATTACCATGAGCCTATTGTACATCTCCGATACACTTTCATTTTGCCTCATGGTGAACAACTCATATTCATGAGTCAAAAGTTGGATCTTATTGATCTTTACTAGATTTGTGCCTTTATGATGTGTTTTCAAAGTATCCCAAATTTGTTTGACGGACATGCATTGAGACACTCTTCCATAATCTTCTCTGCTAATGACACAATACAAGACATTCATGGCCTTCTTATTCATAGCATGATCCTTCTTCTCTTTGCTATTCCACTTATCTCTAGGCTTCAATATGGAAATACCTTCAATGATAGTTATAGGAGGATTATAATCATTTACAATGAAGTTCCACAACTCAACTCCATCACTATCCAAAAATATCTCCATTCTATACTTCCAACAAGAATAATCTATGTCATTACAGAAAAAAGGTTTTGTAAAAGATTGACTCTCTAGACAATGTATTATCATTTGCTCTTAACTTTAAGAATGTTACTTCTTGAAAAATAGAGCCCAAGCTTTGATATCAAATGAAATCCCAATAATCAAACAAGAATTGAAGAGAGGTAAAGAAATGGAAACACAAGAAATTTAGAGTAGTTTGGCCAACAAATGTCTACATCCACTTACTCAAGCAAACAACTTAGGTTTTCACTAATCAATACACAAATACAACAAATAATTCTTCAACAAGAATTCAATCCCAAGTATTTTCCTAAGGCTCATACTTAAACCCTTACAACAAGTATTTTCCCAAGGCTTACACTAAACCTCAATTAAGAAATCAAGAAAATACTTCAAGAATACATCAAAATGTATTTAACAAAGAAAATAATGTTTGTAAATTGATTTTCTACCTTTAATAAGGTTAATCTACACTTAGATAAGCTATTCTAAGCTTATATGACCGTTGGGGATGCATTAAATGCAAAATAGAGCCATTATGCAACTTTTTCAAAAATGTTGAAAAATACATATTTCAACCTGTATGGCTGTATACCTTCTCGTACGCCCGTACGGCACCCAAAAAATGTCACCAAAATGATGCCAAAACATCGCGTATGGCGGTACCATAAAGTGGTATACTCGTACCAAACCTTTTGAACATTTTTCCACTCAGTAGGCCTCTTTGCACGCCCGTACAGCTTAGGAAACCAAACGGTACGCCCTTACCACTTCTTGTACGCCCATACCATACCAAAAATATTGACAAACAAAATTCCTGAGAGCACTAGTACGGTCGTACCACCCATTGGTACGCCCGGAATAAGCTTCAACCACTCAAAACTTCAATAGTTTTCATAAAACATTGTTTGTTTAACATCAAAACTAAAATTAAGGACCCCAAGGTCCAACACTAATATCTTATTTGGTATTTCATATTTATACATTTTTAGCATTTGATATTTATTGAATAAGTATATTACTTTCATCATTAATAATTATACTTTTCTTAAAAAATCAATTATAAGATTTGAATCAATAATTATGTGTCTTCGAATTGATACTTATTTATATATATCTCAAATACAATGTATATTTTTTTTATATAATTTTTGGATATTATATAAAGGATTTAAAGACTTTGAATGTATTCATTTTTTATTTTTATTAGTTGGATTGATTTTTTCTTCTATTTTTACATGTATAATATAATTTTTGATACTAAACTATATTTTATATAAAATAAATCATAGTTCAAGTTATATACAATAAATATATATATAAGAAATTGAAAAATAAAAAAAGATATTATAAAAATTTTCATTTTTTTATATTTTGAATTCTTCATATTTTTAAGTTTCTCAGTTCTTTCTATTTTTTGTTTTTCTTTTCATTAAATGTTTTTCTTTCTTGAGGATTTACTTGATTTTATAGTGGCTTTCAAGTTGGTTTTTCAATCTTTTAAATTTTACCCTCACATGCATTATCATATTTTGGATCTATTATATGTTTACTTTTTTTTTTAATTTTATTATAATGTTTCTCTTTTAAGAACTATTTTTGTTTGTTTTCATATTTAACTTATGTTTTTTCTTTCAAATGTTTTGTTTGAGTTTTTCATTTTTGTTCTGATTCAATTTGTTTGACTTATGATTTTTTTATACTCTTTTATCTTGTTTGTTGATTGTTGTTTATTTTTGTTTTCTTCATTTGTGTATTTACATTGATCAATTCATTATGTGTTGATCTACTCTATTTACTTAGGTGTTTAGTTTTGTTCGTTATAATGTTATTAATGTATTATTGTTTAGTCATTATCATTTTTCTTGTATAGAATTATATTTTGTATCACATTACGCTTGAGCTATTTGCTTCAACACCTTCATCTTCATCTTTTGATACGTGAACTTCATCATTATCTTCTATTTCTACTTCCTCATTACTCTCATTATCATCTTTGGTTCTCTTATCTTCCTCATCATCAGTATCTTCATTAGTGTCATTGCTTTCATCTTGTTTATTTTCTTCTTCTTTATCTTATTCATCTCCATTTTCTTTATTTTCACCACTTTTTTCTTCATTTTTAGGTTATTCTTTATCTTCAATCAGTTTATCATTAGAGAAAAAAATACTTTCTTGATAATTCTTCTTCCATCCTTCATCTGTAAGTTATAGAGCAACTATAACCATCTTTATCTCTTAAAAAATTTAATCAATTTTTTCCTTTATCTTCTCAATTCATGTCTTCTATGCTTTTTATGGTTTGGCTTTTTTTTGTAGATTATTTCATTTGTAGAATGCTGTTCATTGATTCTGCTTGTTCAATTGTTAGCTTTTCCTTGAGAAATTCAATCATGAAATTCTTTTTCTTCTCTCTTTTAGTTGGAATAATTGCTTGAATAATTAGTTATAAATTTTAATTCAAATAGTTAGTTATTATGAGTTTTTATATGAGTAGATAAAAGTATATGGAGTAGAATTAATTTTGAATAATAATCAGTAAATTTAATGTTTACCTTTTTATTTTGAATAATTTCAATCATAGTTTCCTAATTGGTTTGCTTTATCTAGGTTCATTTTAGCATTCTTGGTATTACTTCTTTAATTGTTTTATTGATATATTGCAAAACTTCTCTTAGCATTTATAGTAACAACATGCTTGGAATCGATCAAGGTTTTCTTATAGCACAATGTTCCCTATAAATACCTTCTTGCCTTTTCATCATTTGATAGGGTTCAAACATACTCTTGGTTAACCTTTATTATCCTTTGTTTTGCAAGTATGATCTTATAAAGTAGATAAAGTTTAGCCAACCTTACAACATCTTCATTTTTCTACTTTCTTATGTAAGCAACATTTTTCTTGAAAAGATTGATAAAGTCTTCTACAAGTATGGTATCATTGTTAGTGAAGAATGTATTTAAGAATGTCTTTCTAAGTACTTTTATGCTTATTGGAGAAGGTTATTTATAGTTGCAATTAAGGCCTGTTATGATGGCTAGGTCTTGGAAGATAAATTTATACTCTTTATTTCTTATGAGATATGATAAGTTATTTGGGGAGTTATTAGTTGATTGAAGGTACATCAATTGCCTGATAAATTTAGCTAGGAAAAAAAGATAGGTATTAAGTTTGATGAATTTTCCAAATGACCCTTTTCAACATCTTTGAGTTGCTTTTTTATCAATATTTTTTTTTGATATGATCGATGCTCTTAATATCATATTAATTGTTTAGCTTTATCTTTTGATCCCACTTAGTTTTTGGCTTTTTATAATTTACTCCTTGTATGAAATTTATGATCTAAGTAAGAGTTTATTTACAAGTTGATAAATGTAAAAAATTTATTTACTGATATTAATATTTCCCTTGTCGGTGTTTCTTTTGGTGTATGTTCTTGTTTGATTTTTGAATTTTTCTTGTTTTTCTTTATTGGTGCTTACTTTTTTGCTTTTTTCTCTTCAAATTTCTTTTCTTTTAATGTCTTAATCTTTGCCATCGTTCCTTATTTAGATAAAAAGAATAAATATAAGTTAACATATGTAGATGATTTATCTACTTTAGTAAACATTATAACATAGGTATGTAATTGGTTTCACTTGTTCAATGTAAAAAAATTACAAAATAATTATTGCATCTAAGTTAGCAAGTACAAATAAAGTCATAAAATACTGGTAGATAAACTAATATAAAGTATATGCATATTTGATAATGTAATCAATAAAAGATATAGAGATAAGGTTGGGTAACATAAGTATATAATTTATTTACTTCAAAGGTACAATGAAGAAAAGACAATAAACATTTGTCCAAACTTGAAATATAAAATGAAATTTACACGTTTTTAAAGAAAGATTGATATTAGATGCTTAAATTAAAGGAATAAATAGAAATATATTCAAGTCATATAGGTAGATAATTTATCTATTTCGTAATTACGATTAAAAAATAACATAGGTATTGATTTAAACACATTAACATGAAAATTATTTTAACAAAGTTAAAATCAATAAATTTTTTTAATAGTTTCATATAGTTCACAAGACATTATGAGTTAATACTTGAATAAACACAATATATCAAATGATGAATAACATGTAGATAACTTATCTTAATCCAAAATAAAAAAACAAAGAATAATATACATACCATTTGAAAATTAACAAAATTAGATCAAATGATGAATATTAATTAGGTAAAATCCTTCTTAAATAGATTTAAAATCCTTTTACAAGCCAAAATACTTTATATCTAATTTTGAAAATTCAGAAAACAACTCTTCAAAACCTTTTTCAAGATCATGGTAAGATAAATTTACCTCTTATTGATCGTGTTCACTTTCACTTTCTTTATCACTTTTTTCTGTAGCAGCATATATTTGCTACTTCTTTAAATTTAGATTTTGAACTCAAAGTGTCACTATCACGCCATGTAGCTACCATAGTCTTTTTCTTCTTTGAATCTTTCTTCTTCAATTTCAAACCCTTTTGATTTGATATGTCTAAGATCATTGCATTCATAGCATACTACTTCTTGTTATTCCTTCTTTAATTGTAGCTCATCTTTTAGCTGAAAACTTTTTTTACCTCTTTGTTTTGAAAACTTGTCACCTTTCTTAAAATATTTTTTGAATCTTCATGCAAGCATGCCTACATTATCATCATCATCATCACTTGAATCTTTGTTACTTGATAATGCTTTAAGTGTAATGGAATTTTTCTTCTTATCTTCGTTGTTTTCCTTCTTCTTATCAAGAATGATTTTATGTGGAAGTAACAAGCCAATAAGTTCATCATAGGTGAACTTAGAGAAATCCTTTACCTCGTATAAAATAGTAAATTTTGATTCATACTTCTCGGGCAATGATCTAAGGATCTTCTTCACTTGTTCTTCTTATAAAATGCCTTTTCTAAGGTCTTTAGCTTATTCATTATGTTTATAAATCTAGTGCTCATTTATGAGATATTCTTATCAGGCTACATAGAAAATATTTCATAATCATGCAATGAAATGTTAATCTTTGACTCTTTGATTTAATTCATTGATTCATAAGTAACTTTGAGTTTCTTCTAAATCTATTATCCTGTAGTACAAGCAGAAACATGATTATATTCATTTACACTAAGAGCATAATGTAATATATTTATAACTTTAGAATTCGCTTGGATTAGCTGCCAATCAGCATCAGTACAATTACTTTTATCCAACTTGGTAGGTAGTGTTGCACCAAACAAGATACTTTTCCAACATTCAATGTCAACTGATTGAATAAAGTTTCTCATTCTAGTCTTCCAATATAAGTAGTTTGTTTCATTGAACAAAGAAGGTCTTGTTGTTGAATGTCCTTTAATATTTTGAGCAAGAACTACATTGCTACTCAAACTAACTGCCATTTGATCTCTCCTAGGCCATTAAACCTGTAAAATAGAGATAAGCTTTGATACCAAATATTAGTCCCAAATGCAGCAGTCAAGAGGGGGTGAATTGATAAACTTCTAAAAATTTAAAATAATTTTAATAAACTATTTCAAAACTAGTAAACTATTTTTGAAATCAATGAACTAAAATAAACTTTAGCAAGCTATTTTATCAAAAATAAATCAATTCAAAAATAATTCAAAGTTGCATAAATAAATTGATTGATTTTTAAAAACTCCTCTTTAAAAAATAATAGATTCATTGAATCAAAATTCTTTTTATAAAAAGCCTTTTTAAAATAAAGCAATTGAAAATAACAGGCTAATAATAGAAGGAGAAAAGAAGAAAGTAGTAGACATATAATATATAATGGTTTGGCCTAAATACCTACATCCACTCTTTTAAAACCAATATTTTAAGGCTCCACTAAAACAACAAATTTTCAAGAATAACTTGGAACCTTTATAAAAGTTTTTAGTAGGCTAACTTACAACATTTACAATAGTTTTCAATAAGCTAACTTGCAACCTCTTCAAGTTTTTTGTTAGGCTAACTTGATAACCTCAAGTTTTCAAAAGCTCACTTGTAACTTCTTCAAGTTTTCATAAATAGGCTAACTTGATAACCTTTTACAACAACTGAAATGGTTTAAGAAATGTAATCCTTACAACCTTTACAAAATCTATTGAAAAAAAAATTTAGAATAGATATTCAAATGAAGCTTTTCTGAAAACACTTTAAATGTATATGAATTAATTCCTTTTCATTCTCTTATTCTCTGTTTTATTCAATGTTTTCTAACTTCAAAACTCATGTATTTACACTTGAAAATATGACATTTATATTTCAAAAATACATAGTATATAAATATATAAGTTAATCAAAATTATTCTAAAAATAACTTTCTGTTACATTAAATTAGCAAGCTAAAATCACTTGACAAATAGATTTATTATGAAAATTGACTTTTGAAAACTTAATATGTTTAGAAAATGGAAGTATATTTGAAAATCATTTTATGAGAAGAGGAAATGTTATACATTGAAAGTTATTTCATTTGAGTTCTATAAGGTAAATATCTTCAAAATTTTCTTAACGAAAATTCTAAGAAATCCCTTAAATAAAACTTCCAAAAATAATCCTTTAATTATCTTCCATAAACCATTGAAAATCTTCCATGAGTATAGTTATTGGATTCTGATTTATAATATCAATCTGAAATGTTCCCTTCCATGTTGATGACTTAATATTTGATATTTAGACAATCAAAAATATTAAATCTGCAATAAAAGAATTTGAGAAATAAATAAAATCAAAATATCTTAACTAAAATAATAGATAATTATCTTATCTTTCCAAATATTTGAAATAATAAACTCCATTAGATAATTACCAAGTCAAACAATGATATATTCAATTACGATATTTATCAAATAATCATTATCCATTTAAAATCAATAATCATGTGAAGTAATCAACATGATTGAAAATCAATCAAAATAATTACTAAGTAAATCATTATCCATAATAATAGTAATTAATCATGTCAGATCAAAGCAACATGATTAGCCAACATATCTAAGAATAGAAAATATTTTATCCAAAACATAAATAAAATCATATTAACAAAAATCACTTTAATTAATTAATCAATAACTTCAATTCAATCAATTTTAGCATTCATCAAAATTGAAAAGTCAACAATATCATAATCCCATACCAATAAACCATCATCAAACAGATACAATTTAATTCAAGCATGTTAAGTGATAATCATAAAAGTAGAATAAAATATGCAAAAATGATGGATATGATAACCATGCATGATCTCACATAATTCACTTGAACATGTATATACAACTAAGTGCACACTTAATGAATGGATTATTTATACGTTTGTAGGGTCAATCAAAGGTAAGGAGATTATGAAGGTTAACTGAGGCACAATGAAGCAAGCTATTCAAAGGTTGTATATAAAGACTACTTCCATTTTTTATTCACATAAAGTAGCATATAAGCTAATTACTTTGTATTTGATAAACTATTTTTAGGATTTTATGACCATAAGCATTACTATACTTATCTCATAATTGATGTAACAAAATGATTTAAAATACTAATACATGAGTTTGGACATGGTTTAATGATGCATGTTGTGGGTGTTAGATGACTATTATGGAACTCAGTTAGATTTTATGGTTTATGTTGACTTAATACATGTTGGGTCGACACTCAAACACATGAGAGCACTTAATGATGAAGTATTTTAAAATGAAAATGTATCCTCATAAAATTTAAAAGTGATGACTTTTATATTATTGTAAAAGAATCATTAACCATGATACTAAATGGATAAAAATTTCAAATGTGCATGCTTTATGA